>BDMB01000074.1:713538-961352 GCA_016859785.1 Macrotyloma uniflorum | reverse complement strand
GTCGGTTGTTAATATAACCGACGTTGTAATATAAACTTTTAACGTCGGTTGTTAATATAACCGACGTTAAATTTAACGTCGTCTGATACAACGACGCTTTATTTTTCGTCGTTAATTGTCTATTTTAACCGACGTAAAAACCCCTTTTTGTAGTAGTGATAGTACTCTAAGGACTATCAAACTCTAATTATGTTGCCAACATGCTTCTCAAGTCATGATGGTCTTATGCTAATATGAATAATAGTCTGTAAGGACTATCAAACTCTAATTATGTTGCCAACATGCTTCTTAAGTCATGATGATCTTATGCTAATATGAATAATAGTCTATTGATCTTCACATCCCATAAATATAACATGTGCAAATCATGACTTCTTTATCTACAAAGTATAGTCAAAAGTTAGGTCGAAAATAGATTGTGAGTCATGTAAATTACATTTTCCAAAGTAATTGTGTACAAGACCACCCTCCATTCCCCTATGTCTCGAAAACCTTCTCTAGACTCCATAATCAAATCTATTTTTATAACTATTCATATCAAATTTAATGATTGTGGATGACACTAATTTCAACTATTCATTATTTTTATACTAAATATTCATTCAAATTATAATTATTATACTTCTATTCTTAAATCAATTATTTTTCTACTAACTAATTGATTTAAAAATTTTATTTTTATTTTCATGGTTTCGTATTTGTATGGATAGGATATCTGGTAACCTCTTGGATAACCTTAAACTACCTTAATTAGGAATAATTTAAACATAAATAGTGAACAATCTGGGAGGCTCCTAGATTACCTTAAACTTGACTTAACCACAGATTACTTAAGCATAAGTAGTATCATTATGCCAAAGAACGAACCAGATATTACCCTAATCTAAACCTAGTCATTTGACCCATTCTATGAGTTTATAAATATGTAAAAAATGATTAAGTAAATTTTGATTTCATATACTATTTTTGGAACATATACTGACTTGATCGTCAGAATGCAATCAACATGTAGCTTCCCATCCAATAGACGGGAAGCCGTTGGCATTAGAAGAAAGGAGTGACATGGACGTCTCTTTAGAGACTTGGTCTTACTCTTAACTTCTCGGTAAGAAAATAATAATTTTTAATTTAAATGTTTGAATTATTATTCAAAGCAAATAAAAAAATTAAATAAGAAATAAGGAAATTATATTTTAAGAAAATTTAACTAATTTTGTAGTTTAAGATGATTAATTACTTATAATAAGATTGCAATTTTGTTTATATAAAAATAGGATGCTATTTTTTAATTCATGTTAAGTCAATAAGTTGCATTGATATAAATAGATCTAATATTTTAGGAACTTGACTCTAAATCTTAAATTATCAATAATGATTCTTATCTATACCTAAATTATCAATAATGGTTCCTCAATAATATCTTGATCGATACTAAAATCAATTAAGTGTATTAATTTAAATAGATTTAAGACAATAAATTTTTCTATACATATCACAAAATATTTTATTTATTTGTTAAAAAATTCATTTATAATTTGGATTAATTGAAAGTATAACATACAACTAAAGAATACATCTCTCACATCCTCACGTAAATATCTTGAGATGATGGAATTTGGTATCATAAATATTAAAAAAATTTAAATTATTAAATTCCAATTTTGTTGGTAAATATGAAATCACACAAAATAAAAAAAACATAAATTTTCAACATATTTCTCCTAAATTATTTAAGGTTTTATACGATTACACCTACATTAATTTTAAAAAAAGATAACATATATTATTTTGGACAATAATATATAAAATTTACTTCATCTATAGATATTATTGAAATATTAATTTATATATATGATTATTTGAAAATCTCAAATTCTTTTAAGTGTTATAATTCAACTTTATATAATATTTATAAGATTTATTGAAGAAATTATAACACTTCTCAGGCCATCTATATCAAACTCTTCAAGAATCATATTTTAATAAGAATATTAATAAATTATATATTAAATAATAATTTTATTTATTAGAAATTTTTACTGAAATTATTCTCACTATAAATATTTTTTAAAGAAATAATATATTAGTTATAATTTTTTAATTTAAATTTATTATATATGTATAAATAATATCATCATCAAGTTTTATATTAAATATATAATATAATGCATCACGTAGAAATAAAAATTATATTAGTAATCTACTTTAAAAAATTAAAGACAGAAAAAGATAGAATTTATTATATTAATTTCTATTATGTACTATGTTATATTTCTATATCTCTTTTCTTTTAGAAGTTAATAATTATTAATACATAATAAAAGAATTATTATAAAATAAATCAAATTATGTTCAATAAATTAAAAAAATTAAGCTTAATAAAAATACGGTAATAATGATTATAATTGTAGTCTGGATAAGGATAACACTAATAAATTTTCTGAACTCAAAGTAAAGTGTCTATTCAAAAGCACCCTCACATTTGTGTAAAAAACAAAAAAAACTTCGAAACTTTTCTGACCCAATCCGTGGTCGTGTTCAGCAAAAAACCAAAACCCGAGGAAGTGGTTCGGGGGATCCGTATTCGATAATCGGGTTTTCGAAGTCTAGGGTTTCGGATTCAACGGCAACGGCGGCGATGGCACAGGCGGTGGGGCGGGGCCGGGTGGTCGGAGACTACGTGGTGGGGAAGCAAATCGGCGCGGGGTCGTTCTCGGTGGTGTGGCACGGAAGGCACAAGGTGCACGGAACCGAGGTGGCGATAAAGGAGATCGCCACGCTTCGCCTCAACAAGAAGTTGCAGGAGAGCCTCATGTCCGAGATTTTCATCTTGAAGCGGATTAACCACCCTAACATAATCTGTTTGCACGATATCATTCAGGTTAGGTTTCGATATACTTTTTTCGTTTTTGGTGTAGAAAGTTTTTGTTGTAACCACCTTGATTAACGCCTTTCACTGTTTGGTGGGACCCTGATTAGTTTGGGGTTTTTGAGAGATTAATTATTGGTCTGGGACTTAGTTAAATTTAAAACTTATCACTCTAAAGATGTGTTATGTTGGAATTGAATCTCTCAGAAGCTTAGGGTGTATTGCCAGTTGAGTCAAACTCATTGGGTTCGTGGGGATTGTTGACGATATTGTATGATTTGGAATTTGGGGAAAAGTTATTAGCGTGAGGATTCTCTTATTTTCGGTGAATGAGTGCTTTTACAATTTATTTTGTTTAACTAAATTGTTTTTGGTTTTGGGTTTGTTTGCTTGCGATGGGCACATTGTTATAAATATATATTCTTTACAAGTAGTGATGATGTTTTAGGAGCTTGAAAATGTGTGATGAGTGATGACTTTGGTAATTTTGATATTCGTGATTTAGCTTTTATCTAGGGTTGGAACTAGAAAGATTTGAACAGTATTTTTTTTTCAGTGGAGAGAAAGAATGTTGGCAATCTTCCATATGACTACTGGAAGAAACAAAACCGTTGAAAAAGTGTTTAGGGGCATGATAACCATCGTTGCTGCCATGTGGGTGCTGTACTGTGGGATTTAAAAAGGAAAAGGATTTTACCATAGTATAGTAGGGGTTTCTGGATTAGAACTATATGTTTGTGTATGCTAGTATGCTATTATTTATAGGATGAAACCTTTTTGCTGTGGGGTGTAATTGCATCCCACTGGTGCCTAGGTTCACTGCTTTTCTTTATTATTGAGGAAAATAAGTATGCAAGCTCTCTCTATTAAGTTAACAATGATGCAGTATTTTTCTGTTTAATTGAATTGGGGGAAGTGATGACTTGCTGAGTCTAAAGCTTGGTTGAGTGTAGGAAAAACATATCTCTTGATTGCAGTCATCCCTTGCTCGCCTTAATTGTGGTCTCTTTGGGGGTTGTGTTGATTGCAACCTCAAGGTTGGTGGTTTAGTATCATATTGACTAGAGAAATAATCAAAGTATATTATAATCCTCACCATACAAGCTGTTTTGCAGGGTTGAATTAGGTCAAAACCCAAAGTTTTAGGATAATATAAGAATTGATCCTAGATCTACTGTTGAGCCCTCTTGTAATTGCCATGTTGCAGACTGGAAGTCCTAGGTGTGAGGAGGAGTGTTGAAAATTCCCCTTAGTTGCAGTCACTCCTATCCAACTTTAGTTTTGGTCTCTTTCGGGTTGCCTTAATTGCAATATCAAGGGTGGTGGTTTGGTATATAAATGGGTTTAGGGTTTGGGTTTGTTAGAATAGTCTCAGAATAGGTTTAGAGTAGGCTTTATTAAAAAGCTGTTTATAAATTGGGATTTGTAGTGATTGTGTTAGGCTGTTGGATTTCAACCTTAAATATTCTTGATATTTCTCAATAGAAAACTTTGGTTCAACAATCTCATATTTTGAGATATTGGCTGTCTTGTTAGGAAAGCCATGGAGAGAGTAGTAGTTTTCTTGGTTATCACCCATTCTTTTACAATATGTCCATTGAGGACGTTCTTTACCACCACGTCTTTCTCTAATGCTACAACCTCCTTTTCGATGTCTAGATACCATGGTTGAGGATTTAGTAGATTCTTGAAAATTTCTACCTTTAAGATCTGAAACATGAAGAAGTCATGTTGTTAAGCTTTCCATGGTTGAAACTTCTTAACTTGTTAAGATTTGATTCCTAATATGATCAAAATCTGAAATTCATTGCATGAAAGATCATGAACATATAAGATCATGTTAAACTTAATTTCTTCTAGGGTATCAACTTTTCAGAATATTTTTAATTCTTCAACCGTATATTGACCTTCAATGATAAACAACATTATGTTTGTTTAAGAAATTCTAACTTGTGGGAAAAATTATAAAGCCATTGAATGTCATTTGCAAAAATACTCTAGGCCTTCTTCCAAAAGACTATGCATGTTTTGAGAATATTGGGTTCCACATATTGCCCCAACAAAGCACAAAGTTGAAAGTTCAGCTTTTGCCCATTGTGCAATATTATTTTATGAGATCTCATTAACATATTTTCCTAAGTGATCATGAAACTTGTGAGCAAGGAACCAAAGTTATACTCGTGTAGACCAAAAAAGGTAATTTTTTTTCATTCAACTTTTTATAAGTGATGGTAGAAGTTCCAAAAAAGATAATGAAAAAAAATTATCTTTCTTGGTTTGAATCGGTAGAACTTTGGTTCCTTGGCCAAGAGTTTCATGATAACTTGGAAAAAAATGTTAGTGAAATCTCATAAGAAAATATTGCACAATGACAAAAAATGGACTTTCAACTTTGTGCTTTGTTGTGATAATTTGTGGAATCCAATATTTTGGGAACCCTTAGAACTTTCAAAACATGCACAACCTTTTTGGAAGAAGACCTAGAGTGTTTTTGTAAATGACATTCAACGGCTTTATAACTCTGCTAACATCTCTTAAATAGAAAGATCATGAGATGATGTCTTTTATTACTAAAGGTCAATCTACTGTTAAGGAATTGAAAATTTTCATAGAAGTTGATACCCTAGAAGAAATTAAGAAGAAGCTGGATAAATTTTATATGATCATGATCCTTCGTGCAATGAATTTAGATTTTGATCATATTAGGGATCAAATCTTAATAGGTCAAGAAGTTCCAATCATGGAAAGCTTAAAAACATGACTTTTTTGTGTTCCAACTTTTAAAGGTAGGTTTTTTTTAGCTCCTTTGTGTCTTCTATTTTTCTTTTATCTCCTTTGTCTCTTATTATAATTCTTAAAAATATGAATGAAGCACTTGATCATCCTGGATGGAGACAAGCGATGATTGTTGGAATGCAAACTTTTGAGCATAATAACACATGAGAGTTAGTTTCTCTTCCATTCGGGAAGAAGATGGTTGGATGTCTTTGGGTTTATGGTATTAAAGTTGGACCCAATGGTAAAATTGATCTCTTTAAAAATAGATTGGTGGCCAAAGGATACCCTCGTATCTATAGCCTTGATTTAGTGATACTTTTTCTTTGGTGGCCAAAATGACTATTATCCGTTTTTTCTTTGCCATGACTACTATTCATTATTCATTTCTTCATCAATTAGCATTAAAAATGCTTTACTTTTTGATGATCTAGTGGGGAAGTCTACATAGAACAATCTTAGTTTGTTGTTCAGGGGGAGTTTGGTTTGGTTTATAAGTTGCGTTGCCCTTTTTATGGTCTCAAGTAATCTCCACATGCTTGCCTTGGAAAATTTAGCCTACTCTAAGCCTATTTTGAGCCTATTCTAACAAGGTCCAAAACCAAAGTTAGTACTGGAAACAAAGGAGCAGATATTACTGATGATGACCATTTGTTTGTAAAGTTACAAAGGTTGTAATCTAGGCTGGATTTATTTTGTGCTGATGGCAGATGAAATATGGTTGTCTATAGGGTATGGATTGTTTTAAGTATTAGTTTTGGGTTATTTTATTCAAAACCAAAATTCTCAGGTTTGAATGTAGAAAGCAATATTCTATGAATAGATTGGTCTGGGTGAAATTATTATTTGTGGTACGTTTGATGTCAAATGAAATATGCATTTTTTGGTCCATCAAGAAAGTCTCTTCTTAGAAGTGTCATTCACTTTGTATAGGTTCCTGGGAAGATACATCTTGTGTTAGAATACTGTAAAGGGGGAGATCTGTCCATGTACATTCATCGCCATGGAAGGGTACCAGAGGCAACTGCAAAACATTTTATGCAGCAGCTGGGTATGTTTCAACTGTATATAGTTATGTTCTCTTTAAATGTTCTAGTAATAAATGAATACTCTGTGTTTCAGCTGCTGGTCTACTAGTGCTTCGGGATAACAACCTTATTCATCGGGATCTGAAACCCCAGGTTTCTATTTTGATTCTATTTCATACAACATAAATGCCTACTGATTGGTTTATGTCTCATTATTTCAGAGCCCTTCCCCTTCTATATAAAATTTAATCTTTATATGAAGGTTGTGTTGTTATTTTATCTAAGTATGGTAATCATTATCATCCTTGAAACAGAACCTTCTTCTCTCCCAAAATGATGAGAAATCAGTGCTGAAGATTGCTGACTTTGGATTTGCAAGGTACCCTAATTATTTCTACTTCATTCATTTGTCTTGAGACCCAAAAAAGGCATCATGAAAGCCCAGTGTTAGTCTTTATGTATGTGGCTCTATTTGACTTGAGATAATTAGTGAAAATATGTTTTCAAATGAGTTCAATGCTTTGAACATACTAATACAAATAAGTATGGGTTTAAATCCCCGAAGAAAAGTCTTACATTGTGATCTGACAAATTATACCACCTTGCTTGCTTTGACATTCTTCTGTTCTGTTTTACCTGTGCGTATCTCTCTGAGTTTCAGAAAAATTTCTCGGTATTCTTTCTGAAAAAGGTTCTTCTCTATACTCCCTGCTGTAATATAGTCATTAAGGCACATTTTTCTTGTCGGGCAGATCTCTGCAACCTAGGGGCCTTGCTGAAACCTTGTGTGGTTCACCACTCTATATGGCTCCAGAAATCATGCAACTACAGAAGTATGATGCTAAGGTGATTTTATTTTAATATCTGTGGTACCCCAAAGCATTCATGAATAGTTTCCTTCCTATTTATCTCAAATTAAACATGCAGGCAGATCTCTGGAGTGTTGGCGCAATCTTATTTCAGCTGGTTACAGGAAGAACGCCTTTTACTGGAAACAATCAAATACAGGTATTGAATTTAAGTAGTTCCCTTTTTTGTATTCTCTCAATGCAAACAAAGTTGTTCTTTCTAATCGATAATGTATATAGTTGGTGCTATATATCAGTAGTGTTGTCCTCCTAATGGGTGTATTTTTACTGCCTTGATTAACTTAATGTAACTTATAGCCATAACCTCTGCAGTTACTACAGAATATTATGAAATCGACAGAATTGCAGTTTCCATCTGATAGCCCAAGTCTGAGTTTTGAATGCAAAGATTTGTGTCAGAAGTTGCTACGTCGGAATCCAGGTATGTTTTGATTTTATTGAAGATTAAAATCTGAGAAAAATGAAGGGTGAATTTGTGGCCAATTTATTTAATCATCATTATAGTATTGTTACTTTTCTAATAAGGCTCGAGATTTCCTTGGTGTCACTTATGACAAATTGCCTGGGAAACTAGCTGCAGTATAGAGAGGGTGGGGGAGTGCATGCGTGTTTCGAACCTGCCTATGTAAAAAGTCAATTTGCTTTGGTTAGCATCAGAATGACAGCTCCTTCACAAAATTGAGCTGACAAATCTGATTTCCTTGCTGTTTCAGGCTTTTAGATAACTCATTCTCCTGCTAACCAATACCATACCTACTAGAATCAAGGGGTATTTAGGTTTTGTTCTTTTTTCTAATGTAGATCAGATTACTTGATAGGTGAATACTTATTTTGACTTTCTGGGGAAGATTTAGATACATAACTAACTACCTGATACAAGGGTCGTCCTGTTGCAGAGGTAAGTTATTACACATTGTTAGGAGTATAGGCAAGGGATCTTTGGTAGAGAGTATTAAGAATTAAGGAAGGGTTGCCCTACATTCAAGGTAAGTAATTTGGGGATTGATGATAGGAAGGAGCTTATTTAGTGATGATTGAATGATACAATATGTTTTTAATAATCCGCTAGTTTTTAACCTAAAATATTAATTGAGGGAAATTTACTCGTTGTGTTCCAACCAACAGTCTTTCATACTCTACTTTTTCAATAGTTTTGTGTGAGAGAAACAAGGAAAAGGGGATGATATAAGTTTATAAGATTTTTGTCATGATTTTCTATACATTCAATATGTTATTCTAATACACTATTCTTTGTTATGTATCTTTTCTTAACTTCAGTGGAACGTCTAACTTTTGAAGAATTTTTTAACCACCCATTTCTTTCTCAGAAGCAAAGAGAACAGGATGATGAGCCATTGAGGTAATAACACAGGCTCTTATAAATTATGGTTATCAGGTTTCAGTTTGCAAATATAAATGATTTGTAGTTTGCAGGAGTAGAAGTTCTTCAAGGCTGGTTGGTGGGTTTTCTTCTACAGTTTCTGACCCTTTGAGAAGAACTGATGAAAATTATCAAGAAGATTGTTTGCCTTTTATCCTAGATGACGATTCTAGTGGCCCTGAGGGGAGTCCATCCTTTTCAAAAAAGTCCTCAATAAAGTCCACCTATGGATTTGATCTTAATTCTAAACTACATAAAGCAGAGCCAGCATCTCCTATGTCTAATAACATAAATTCTAATTCAGGATTTGGTAGTATGACGCAAAGATCTGAAAACACTACTAGAAGATTGGTCAACCATAAAATTTCAAGAAATTTCACTGATCCTCTAGATTCTCCAGAACAGATGTTCGCAAGTCCTTATCCAAAAGGTAATACAAACTAAAATTTCTTGTTCCCATTTCTGTTTTCATGGTTGGATTCAGGACATTTTTTTTTCTTTTCTAAATTATGTATAATGCTTCTCATATTTGTGGAATGTGACAGTTACGGATTCACTGGAGAATATTGATCAAGAATATGTTCTGGTGCCTGGGCCCCCTATAGATGTTTCATCTTCTTCAGTCGGTGCTTCAAGGCCCAGCCATACCACATATAGGTCTGGTAGTTTACCCCATGAGTCTTCTTGTGCAATCACTAGATCAAGTGCTCCAATGCCCATAGTTGGTGTACCTAACAATAGCATATACCAAATTGGAAGTTCAGGAAGTCAGGACTCTGCTCCTGGGACTTCACTTGGATCAATGGATACAGGTGATGAACAGCCATCAGCTCACTGCATGACAAGGGTAAAATCATTGCAACAATGTGCATCTGCGATCACTGAGTTAGTTAATGAAAAGGTAAATGCTGCTAAAAGTTTGCTCACTACTGTGATCTTATATGATCTAATTTTGTCTCTAAAATTTGAAATAGACCATTAATTTTGTCCCCAAACTATTACTCTCTCTCCTAAGTGGTCCCTAAAGTAAGAAAATTGAGTAATCTCTGAAGTATTGGATATATGTTACTTTATTCCCTCTATAATGTATTTTCTCAATATTTAGGAACCAAATTGAAGGATTTTTTTTAGTAGTTGGGGGACTAAATATGATTTCAAATACTTATAGTTCAGGGATGAAATGGACTGTTTACTCAAAACTTAAGTTGAGGAATGTGCGTGTATGTGAAAATCATGAACTAGTTTTTCACTCCTTGTATCTAATGGAAGCCTAGTAAATAAGCTTTCAAACTAATTAGGACATTGTGGAATCTAGTATTGTGAGTGATACAATATATTTCATATAATGGATACATTCATTCTATTTAGACAATAGGTTAGCCAGGTATTTTTATTTGGTTTTTATGTATAATAGGGTGAATAAACAGTTTATGAATTCTTTGTGAAACGCTGCTGATGTCAGATAATGGCTAATACAACATTTTGTCACCCCCTCCTTGTTGCACCAGACACATGCTGACATTGTTGTTAATTGTATCATTTATAAAGGAGATACCAATTTTTGTAATTGTTTTTTGGTGTACAAATTTTTTTTACAATTTTACCATTATTCTAATAACATTTTTATAACTTATAACCTTTTATTTTTATTTTTTTATAACAACTCCTGGGGCTGCGGTAACCTTTTTTAACGTGAGAAAAATATGGACATGCAGCTGTGATCTGTACCTGTGTTTTTAGTAGTTATTATTGTAGAAGTAATAGTAATAGTAATACTAATAATAATAATAATAGTAATAATAACATTGCAATTTAGTTGTTCCTTCTGTATGCATTATGAGGATCTTTCCATTTGGTGGGAAATGGAAATGATTGAAACCTGTTTCCCTTTTACATAACCTTTGGTGTCTTCTGCTGCTACCTTTGACATTATGTAAAGTGGTTATACTTGTCTAAATGTAAAGTTTTATTTGTGTTACTTTGGTAATATTAATGATACTCGCCCTTTGGACTGCTCCATGTCTCACCCCTCTTAAAAAAATGTTAAAGATGGAGGCAGGAAAGCATCTAGAAGCATTTTCTATTCAGCTTGTAATTCTTGCAATCTGGAAGCAAGCACTCCACATATGCCATACACAAGCTGCCTCAGCCATGGAAGGAAGTCCAAGTCAAGAAACTTCAATATATAGAAGGAGTGCCAGCAGGAAGCATGGTAGTCCTGATTCGGAAGAATGCCTTGATGGAAACATCCTAGGGCCAAAGGATATATTATCTAAAATTGAAAGTGAATTTTTGAGGGAATTTGCACATGCTGAAGAACTTGCCAAGACCATTGAGCCTGGTATGGCTTCTTTTATTTTAATTTATGAGCTAAATGACTACTGAACTTCACTTCCTATTTTTAAATTAAGCTATCTTCTGCACTTGAATGTCTGCTTTTCCGTGCTTCCAATATAAAAGAGTTTTCTTATGTTTAAACTTCTAGGTGCTATAAGTTGATGCGTTATCAACTAAATTGGAAGTATATTGTTGTCCAGAGTCATTATTGGAGATGGCAGAAAGAAAATTGTTAGCTATGGATAATGATATATTGATTTATTCCAAAACTTGACTCAGGGTACAATTGATATGCACTAAGGTACAACACTTAGAGAATAGTATAGGACAAATCCTTAAGTTACAGTACAACTTTTTATCCTGTACCTTGTTTGATGGACAATGGACAGTACAAGCAAAATGATGTAAATTTCACTCAATTATCCTTTTGAATATATTTTCTCTTTCACAATGGGCTGACATATAGTGGATTCTTGCCATGTTGGGGCCATCACACTTCCCAGATGTTGTCACAATAGTACGTGATTACTTGACAATGCTTAGCTTTGAAAGCAACAAAACTTCATGCTACGGTTTAGCTTTGATTAGTTTGCAGAAAACATACAACAGTGATGGTCTGATTAATTTGTGCAATTGGTTTATCCCTAGAAAAATGTTGAATTTATTATTTTGTTGCCTGCAGAAATAGTAGTGTTGGTAGCAAAGAAGACTGTGGATGTGGGTCAATTGGGAGAAAATTGTTGACTTGACTCGAGAATTTATGCAAGTTTGCATGAATTTACCGAGTCTTTACAACTTTACACAGGAATGATTTGTTAATTTCTCTATATCCAATCATAAACTTATAAGGGTTTACTATATATTTGGTTCATATATTTTTCTAAAAAATTTTCTCTGATTTTTGTATTTTTAGATTGATCAATTTAATCTCCAATTTTTAAAAATATGTAAATTTAGTCCTTTTATCAAATTTATTACAATAAATAAATATTTTTAAATATTTCTAAACATTATATTTATGTAAATAATTACAAAAATCATATTTAATCTTTTTATCAATTCTATTAAGGTAAAAAATTATCATTAAATATTAAATTTAGATATAAAGAATGATTAAAATCTTATATTTTTAGAAGTTAGAGGATTAAACGATCAATCTAGTTCGAAAAAAGTATGGAGATAAATACATACTTAGCTTTGACTTGATTTCAACAACACTGACCCAATTTCTCTACTTATTATTGTAAACATACTGTTGTTTTCTTGAGTTTGACAACAGTATTTGGAGTCTATGGCCTCGTCATAATATATGCATGAAATGTAAAGTAATAATTATAATAAATGCACGTATGTCCTTTCTGTGTGTGAAAGAGTGAGACAATTCTTATAGTTTCATTACATAGTATATGGAATTTATGATAATGGAGACTTTTTCTGTCCTGATTGCAGGAAACACTGAGATGCCAGATGCAATGGAGACAATATTTCAATCTGCCCTTGCTTTTGGAAGGCATGGGGGTGTGAGTATTTCTTCTTGCTTCTCATTTCATCCATTTTGGCCTGGGTTCCAACTTGAAAATGCAATTTTAAACGTGTAAACAAAAAAAGATTTCGCATCATTAATTATACAAAATTAATATCTTGGACATTTTAAAGATATGCCAAAATTGAGGAAACCTGAAGGATCAATTGGTGATCCAAGCTGAGGTTGTGTTCTGATATTTTGTTGGCAGGTAGAAGAGCTCATGGGTGACATGGACAGTGCAGCTGCATTGTATTCAAAAGCTGTCCGTCTGTTAGTTTTCCTTCTAGTGGAAGGACCATCTCTGATTCTTAATCCTCCGTTTTCGCTGACAAACTCGGATCGTTACAGACTTCGAAGTTACATTTATATTCTTAATAACAGACAAGGTTATTCTAGGTCCCAGCGAATGGCATTACTGAAATGTGATGACAGTCAAGATATCCTAAAGGAAAAATTTTAGCAATGGTTATTTATCTCCCATTCCACACAACAAATTATTTATTTGTACAGTTATTCTTTGAGGGAGGGGAAATTGGGGATGCTGATGGGAGTAAACCAGCACAAGGTAGATTGTAAAATAACACATTTCTGTGATTAGAATGATCTTAAAATATGCATTTGATTATGTATGCTGTATCATTTGTCTCATGAATTCTCTCATGAGCTCTAGGGTTTGAAATATGAATTTTATTTTTTCTTATTAAAATGGTAAAACCATAAAATACTAATTTAGTATGCATATAATAATAACCATACTACAACAGTTAAATATTTGATTGGTGACTTGAATTTGGTTTTATTGCCTCTTGAAGGGGTGTATTTAGGGTTTGAAAATATATTTTTTTTAATTTTTTTTTTATAAGAAAATAGTGATATTCAATTCAAATTTTAAGAGTGAAAAATGAGGTGTTTAAATTTAAAAATATATAAATTTCAATGTGTTATTTTGTTGATTAATTTCTTATAATTTGTGATTTTTTATTTATTTATACGTAATACGAAAGATTTTGTTTTTTTTTTTTTTTTTTTTTAAATTTGATTATGATAGTAGTAAGATTCTCTTTCCTAATTTAAAACATATTTTTATATTTATGTAATTTTTTTCTATTATTTTGGATTATTATTTTTTAGTTTTTTTTATTATTATTATAATTATTATATATTTGACTTCTTGAGTTTTTAAATATTTTGCATAATGTTATCACTGATCATTTTTCAAAAGTCTAATTTTTTTATGATTAAGGGGTTAAAAAAAGAATTCTATGAAAATAACGAACAAGAATGAGTAATATTTGTCAGTTGTTTTTATTTTTTATTTTAAAAGAAAAAATTTCTATAAATTTATTAAATTATTTTTTTAATAGTTAAAAGAAGGTGTGGAAGTATTTAAGTGCCCTGTTGGGAAGCTTTTACTACATATTTGTATAATAATAACAATAAATCCATCAAAATCTAGTTGTTAAAGAAAGGGATAAAAGAATTGGAGTGTTTAAATATGTTAGGTGTAAATTTTCTTATCAGATAAAGTAATTTAAGTTGATAATATATAAAAGTTAAACTTTTTAAAGTGAAATTTGTGGAGATATAACAATTAGTTATTATAATTTTTTTATTTTTCTTATTGATTATGGTAGTCGTTATGAAATTTCTTATTCGTAGGTTCAATTTAAATTTATTGAAGATAGTAAATTATTGAACAAGAACCCCTCTTTCATATATACTTTATTTTCTCATTATCATAGCCATCTATTTTTAATAATAAACTAATATCAAATGTTCTTTATATCTTGAATTATTTAACGTAATATTAACACTAGTTGTCATTAGTGTAAGATAATAATTAAAGAAACATTTAATCTTAAAAAGATAATGATATAAAATATTTATGATATTTTTTAAATGTATGAAATTCTTAAAATATTTTCAAGTCTTATAATTATTACATTCTTAAAATCTTCTTTTAAAACTACTGAGTTTTTTTTATGTAAAAATTTTGTATAAAATTTTAATTAAATACACCCATAGTTATTGGTATCATAAACATGATCAATCTAATTCATGATGCAAAGCTTCTCATTTTCATGAATTGTTGATTGGGAGCTTAAGTTAGAGATGTAAACTGTAAAAGTAATATCATTATTGGCCAAAACAAGATAAACCACCTTATTTAGATTGAATATTATTACAAAACATTAAATTTTATTGTTATAGCAGAGAATTGAAAAGGCTTTCTGATAGAGAAAAAGGAAATAGCCATATGAAGGATATCCCTATGAATTATTTGGTGTGAACAAGGGAAGAAATGGTATGCAAAGCATCACGTATATGATCATAATTTTTTGGCCTAATGGAAGACTCAAATTGGCTATAGATTGTGCTAAACATATTTGGTGATGTTGATGTTCGTTCTGATAAAGTAAACAGACATAAACAATTGTTAGGAAAAGATGGTAAACCTTATTTTCTCTATTTTGAGTGGAGTTAAAGGAACGTTATTTGTTGATCATGTGATCATATTGTATTTTAAAATTGGTTGATCATGCACTTTAGAATCTGAATCACAATTCTGCAATTTTAACATGGATAACATTAGGTATATATTAAAAGTAAAATTTAAATTTAATTTACCTTTACAAAATCAACTCAACTCATCATATAAAATTTTTGTATTTACTTAATTGATAACAGGTAATTCAATATCGTGTTAAAATAGGTTTTAAATGAAATTTAAGTTTAGGGTTGTATTTATAAAAATAGTTTATATAAGATAAAATTTATATTTATATAATATATTTTAATTTTTTTTTTAAATAATGTAAAATCTTTAATCATATTAATTTTTTTATTTTATAAAATAATAATAAAAGTTAAAAAATAATAGAAATAAAAACAAAGTTGATGAAAAATTCAAATCCAACTAAGATGAGAGTTTTTACACAAAGGGTTGAAATTTAAATAGATGTTGTTTAGCATGTAGACTATCTTTCCTCTAAGTGTCTTTCAATTGAATCTATTATATTATGGCAATGATACATTATCAAGATAATGAGAATAATTTTTTCTTTTATAGTTTCTTTCGGAATTAATAGATTATAAATAATTAATTATTTCATGTTATATTCAGTAAAAAAATATTTATAAATAAATAATAAATTATATTAAGTGGATAAATTATCATTATTTGTTTTATATGATACTAATTATTAATTATTTAGAAATATAATTACTTTAATTAACATTTAATCTATTAAATTTTATTAACTTGCAAGAAACTTATTTATAATCGATTAATTTTTTTTTAATCCGTTATACTTTTGAATTTTTTTATTTATCTTTTAATTGAGTTTCAATATCATTTCTCACTCGTTTGTATTATACTATTTTTTTTTTAATGTAATTTTAAATGTAAACTACATTATTTTTTTGTTTTTTTAATATAAATTTAATTATAATTTTTCGCTAATTTTATTATCTCATTAAATTAATTTTATAAAAATAAATTAAATTTAAAATTTATTTTTAACAAATTTATTAAAAAAATACATATATCTATACCAATCTTTTATTTACATGATCTCAACTATTTTTTATTTGAAAATAGTTTGAACAGGACCCTCATATTTGGAGACTCTGAACACACATGCATTAGTTTTACTTCTCTATTGAATTTATGCTCTGAATATTATATTAAATAAAATTTTAAGTATTTAATTTTATTTACACTTATTCCAAGTCGAACTCCACTTGCACCTACTCATTTAGCCACCGTGGCTGCTCTAAAGATCACTAGAACAAGAAACATCCTTAAACAAAAAAAGTTATTTAATGAAGAATATAATAAATTAAAATGAATTTATTCAATAGGTATTTGTAATTGGGTAATTTTATAGTTATATTGATTATATATTTAAAAGTATATATATCATGCATTTTATCCTATTTATAAATAATTTAAATTATAAAAAATATTTAACAATTTTAATAATAACTGAATAATTATAAAATAATATTACATATAGAATTATTGATCCATGTATACAGGCATAAACACACAAACTACGAGTACCATTTTCAATGAGAATTACTTTAATGAAAAATGAGAAGTAAAATTAATATACATTATTAGATAATATTTTAATAATCAATAATACTTTAAGATAATTTTTTTAAATATTATATGATGTCTAATAATCTTCTAACATTATTTTTCAATATATATATATATATATATATAAATTAATAATAAATATTTAATTATTTTTATCGAAATTTATATTCAATAATAGGGTAAGGTACTTTGTTGAAATTTGATTAGGAATTCTGTAAAGTTTTGAAGGTTAAGTTCAATTTGATAATTTGAAAAATATTTTTGACTAACAGACAATTTAAGAATATGTGTAATTGAATACTATTTAGAACTTGATAAATTATTTGATCAAGTAAGTACTCGATAACTTAACACACTTTTGGTCAATTTGAACTTTGTAAACCTAGAAGAGTCTTTGGTCGAGCTCATACTTCGCATAAGGGCGAACATACCTCAGTCAAGCTAGTATTCGAAAGGGTAATAAATATAAGAGATAAAGAAATAAAACCATATTCATTATCACATTAATACAATAATAAAAGTTAATTAAAAAAATTAGAATTTTCACTACTTATAAAAGGGAAGATTGTGAAGGAGGAGTGATAGTGGAGAAAGTTGAAAACAAAGTCCAAACAAGTTACCAGCCAACCAAGATTGAACATCCAACCAAGTTGGGTAGTGTACACATCCGAGTAAGCCTAATGACTTTAAGGTATAGGGAAGTTATCATTAGATGTTGAATTTTGTTTGTGATACTCGACAAGCTCAATTAAGTACTTGACTGGTTTATAGTAAGAAAGTTATATTTACTTATTTTTGAGTTATCATAATGCGTGTATGACTAATGATAATGTCGATCTTGAGTTTGTGAGTTATCTCGGGAATTCTTTACTAGCTCGATTAAACTCTTAATTAACTTGGTCAAGCACTCGACTAGTTTGGTCGAAGTCTCAATTGTTAGTCAAGCTTAATACATTGTCGGGTTATTAGGATTGTGAACTAACTAACTAACTTGATAAAGTTATTGGTTATCATATTCGACCTATTAGCTATGCATGCATGACTAATCATATACATAGTAGTTAGTTATACTAACATGTTCCTTGGATTATTAAATTGCTTGATATTTATGATTCAAGTGGAAAGCACATTTGGTGAGTCTTTGGTATAATTAGCCGAACTTGGTGGTGTTGATCGAGTTTTATATTGTTGGCCTAGTTGAGTTGTAAAGGGCATATACTTAAGAACAACATTGAGTAATTGGTTGAGTTTGGTACTTTTGACTGAATTCTATATTACTGGCTGAGTATGGATGAGATGAGTTGAGGGTAGGTACCCGATAACAACATTATGTTATTAGGGTAAGATGAGTTGTGAGAGTGATATCCAGAATTAGTAATAATGGTCGAATTATGTTGTTTTAAATAATAACAATCAGATTATATGATGTTTTGAATGTAAAATTTACTTTATTCATGTTCATAACAAACTACCATAATCATATTTTATATACGAGAGAAGCCATTGTTATAGGTTAGAATGGTTAACTAACTCAGAACTGAGTATGCAAGCTGAAAAGCTACCAATATTGAAATAATGTGATATATATAAATTTCATTATAGTATATCCTTTTTTTTAATCAGAAAAAATAAATATATTATAATATAATGTATTTAATAATTATTTTAAATTTATAATCAATTTTAAAATTGTCTTATGTAATTTATTATTATTTTTAATTAATAATTAAAATAAAGATTTGAGGTTATTATAGTTGGAATGATATTTTTGAAGATTTAAATAAATAATGGCTATTTTAAAAAGAATAACCAAAGATTATATTTGTAACTTTAATAAAATTTATTTATATGGATTGTTTACTGTAATATTAATCCAAATTCTTTTTATCATCTAATATTTGGATAAAAATGTTAAAATAGCATGTATTATTACGTTATTATTTAGAATTATTTTAAATTATAATATTTTCTATTTTCTTATTAGTTTGTTTCATGTACAATAATTTGAGATAATAAATAAATACAACTTCCGTTAGTCTATTCGCAATAATATTTTTGCCATTATTCTTAGAACTAGTAGAAATATCAATGTAGTTGTCAACTCAATTATATTTAAAAGACCGATCACTCTCCACTTTTTCTTGCTTGTAGATCCTATCAATTTAGAAGGATTAGTAATAATGACATTCTTCCTACCCCTATTATCCATGTCAATTTCATCATCTTACTATTTTCTTCAGTATCATTATAAATTCTATATAATATATAAAAATATATATTAAATAAATGTAATATATAAGATTAAAAATACTGGTAAAAAAAATATCATATATAAATATATATAAATATTTTTGAAATCATATTTTAATATTTTCATCTTAAACAAATACATAAATATTTTTAGTATTAAACCTTATATTCATTCTTTATAATAAAAAATTATATAAATAATTATATATTATGAATGCATATATAAAGTAAGATTTAATCCATATAAGTTGATTATTAAATGATTTTGGATTAGTATAGTTAATTTTGAGTTATATTTTTTTTATTTTCACAATAAAAGCATATCAATGGTTATATTTTTAATATATATATATATATTATCAATTTTAGTGCATATTTATATGATATTAAATAATTTTAAATTAATATAATATTTTAAAGATATTTATATGATACAAATTTTGATTCTAATTATATTTTTGAGATAAAATTATTCAATAAATAGTGTAATCTTTTATTTAACTTTTGGAAATTTAAAATTTTGAGATCAAATATGCAATGAGTTCATCTATATATAAATTGATACGCTAAAAAGGCACTTGGCTATAATAATTACATGCAGAGTATTTGAAAATAAATTAAATAATTGAATGAATCTTTTTGGTATTATTTTTTATAAGCCGGTATTGAATATCCATCGATTTTACCGATAAGTAATTTTTGTAGTATATTGATTTTGTGGACGTAAAATTGTGATTAATATTATGAATATTTTAAAAGCTTATTTGAGTCAAATAAGATAAAAAATAATTTATTTTATGAATGTATCAATAATATAATATAAGATAATTATTTTTAATTTCTTTTTTACACTATTCTTAATATACACTTTCTTTTGTAGTCAAAGTACATTTGCAAGGTACACTTTTACATATATTTCAAGAAAACCTAATTATAGTTTGTGAAGATGCTCAAACTAAAAATAAATAAATAAGTTAGCCAGTTTTACAAACATTTGTTAATTCACACTTGGTGTTCAGTTAAAATGTGCTACTAAAGTAGACCGTGAGTGTATTTTAAGATAATCATAGTTAAAACTTGCTAGTATAAGATAGAACTATAAAGTGTTGTTTGTTATGATCTTCTAAATATCAAGTGAGAGTGCATGTTAGTGAACACATGGGTGTATTTTAAGATAATCATTGTTATAACTTGCTAAATTACAACTATAGTGTTGCTTACCATCTTCTAAAAATCAAGAGAGTGTATGTTACTGAATACATATGAATTTTGTTCACGTACATTCACTTCTTCTTCGCTTATTTTTTTACAAAGTTTTCAAAATACATTTAAGGTGTCATTTACTAATTAATTATTTTTGAAAAACAAGAAGATATAGGTTTACAAATTCCATATTAAAGATTAAGGACGAGTGTATATATATATATTATATTTTTTTCTTAGATAATTATTATTAATTTAAAATAAACAAAAAGTGATGACTTTTTTTAATGATCAGAAATGATGTAATATTTTCATAACAAAATTTCCTCTAATGTAAAAATATCATCTCTTTTAATACACTTTCAAAAGTTGACAAAATGTATCACTCAATAATATGCCTCAAAACAGAAAAAATAAAAAGGAAAAATGGAAAAACTACCATTAAGGCTAGTATATTATTAGATCACAATTATGATGAAGAACTAGTAAATTATCACATCACCATTATCATCAAGGTCAATGCATACAGAACTCTCTTCTTCCAAAACCCCTTCAAGTATTTTCTCAGCCAATGGATCCTCAACAAGTCTAGTTATTGCTCTCTTCAGAGGCCTTGCTCCATAACTTTCATTGTCGCCTTCCTCAACCAACTTTCTCTTCAATCTGCAACCTATATTCAGCTTTATTTTCTTAACCTCAAGCCGTTTACAAACCTCAGAAAGCATTATATCCACTATCTTATTCAACTCAGACTCTGAAAGGGTTTTGAACACAACCACTTCATCAATCCTATTCAAGAACTCAGGCTTAAATTTCCTCTTCAGCTCCTCAGCCACTTTAAAGTTGGCTTCATTTCCAAACCCTATATTTGAAGTCATTATAATAATAGTGTTGTTGAAGTCCACAACTTGGCCATTGCTATCTGTGAGCCTACCATCATCCATAATCTGAAGAAACACATTGAAAACATCTTTGTGAGCCTTTTCAACCTCATCAAAGAGAAGCAAAGAATGAGGGTGACGACGAACTGCTTCAGTAAGTTGGCCACCATTTTCATAACCTATATACCCTGGTGGTGCACCAATGAACTTTGAAACAGTGTATTTGTCCATGTACTCACTCATATCAAACCTCACCATAGCTTCCTTAGATCCAAAATATTCTGCAGCAAAAGCCTTGGCCAGTTCAGTCTTTCCAACCCCAGTTGGGCCAGTGAAAAAGAAACATCCAAGAGGCTTCTCAGGGTCCCTCAACCCTGCACGTGTCCTTCGTATAGCGCGGCAAATTGCTTCTACAGCTTCATGTTGACCCACAATTCGCTTGTGCAGAGCTTCCTCAAATTTCAAAAGTCTTTCAGCTTCCACTTGTGAAAATTTCTCAATAGGTATTCCTGTTCTTATGGAGATTATGTGGTGTATGTCCATAGTTGTGACTGTGACAGTTCCTGTCTTACTCGAATTCTGAATTTGTGTTAGTTGAGTTCTTGCTCCAGCTTCATCAATCACATCAATTGCCTTATCAAGAAGGAAACCATCACTGCATCACATTAAGCATAATGTCATCAAAGTAAACTGTGCAATATAGCTTACTAAAATAAGTTTCAAGTCGTGTAATTTAATTAACTTCTGATTCAAGTTTTAAACAAAGAAAAATGATATGTAAATCATAAATTCCTGTTTGACTTCACGTTTAATATGATTCCACAGCAAAACACATTGACAAAATCTTAGTTCTAAACACATGTTAATAACAATAACAGGTTTCAAGTTAAACTTAACATTTCAACATGGTTTTGGATAACTCAACATGAAACCAAGCTTAAAGATTATGAAATTAACAACCTGATGTATTGCTTTGACAAACTAGATGCAGCAACTAGTGCATCATATTCATAGTTAACGCCATGAAATTCTTCATATTTCTTGCTCAACCCTTTCAATATTTCAATGGCCTCATCCACAGTTGGCTCAGGGACATCCATCGGTTGGAAACGCCTCTTCAGTGCTGGATCTCTCTTAATGTACTTTCGATACTCATCAACAGTTGTTGCTCCAAGGCACTGCACAGCTTAGATTATTATATAAGCACTTCATATCACCAGCTATAGTAAACTTTTGTTCAGGTTCATAAAGTTAAAAGAAAAAGAAGTGAAAACACTAGATAGGGAATAACTTTTTGATTCCTTAACATAAAGATACTTATTAGCAAAACCCTAAAGTAAATTAAGTATTTTTATACATGAACATGATACCTTGATTTCTCCTCTTGCAAGAGCTGGTTTCAATATATTGGCTGCATCAAGAGAACTTGAACAAGAACCAGCTCCGACTAGAGTGTGAAGCTCATCAATGAAGAGAATTATGGTCCCATCACTTTGTTTCACTTCTTCAATCACTGCTATCAGCCTTTCCTCAAAATCCCCGCGATATCTAGTTCCAGCAACAAGACGACCCATTTCAAGGGTAAACACCTAAATCATCATATGTTAGATACGATACAATGTCACTGCAAACTTTAAATATAACTGTAATCAAAGATTTGAGTGAATAAAGACCTTGTTCCCTTGGAGTTTCAATGGAACAGTTTCATTGACAATGTCCTAAGCAAGCCCCTCAGCAATTACAGTCTTCCCTACACCTGGATCACTAGAAGGCATGGGTTATTTTTCCTCCTTTTGCATAGTATTTGTTGAACCCTCTCTATTTCTTTACTCCTTCCTATTACTGGATCTAACTTTCCCTAAATAAACAAACACAAGGAAAAATGTTCATCATTAGCATAAAACATAGCTTACCAAATTCCAAAATATTGCTTTTGGTAAGTATAGATAATTAAGCGGCTACAATTTATAAAAATAATCACCTCTTTTGCCATTTATGTTAGGTCTGTCCTATATTTCAGAAGCGTTTCGGTCATAAAATGATTCTTCTCAAGCTTTTCCATTGCAAACCTCACCAACCAACTTTGTAACACTGCCTTTCTAGTTACCTTGTTTCAATTTTGGAGGAAATCTATTCTCCGGGTACATTATTTATACCAAAATCATTGGCTCCATTAACATCTGAACAAAACTACTCTGCAATCAGCACCATATTTGTACTGTTTTCAAGAATACCAATGCACTTCTCAGATTATGGTTATCAGTATGGTTTAAAAGTTACAGTTTCCAAAGGTTCTTAGTACCTTCCAATAAGTGCAAAAATAAGTGTGAGGTATATGCAGAGGGAATGTTTCTCGTCCACTCTATATACCTTTTATATATATATATATATATATATATATATATATATATATATATGAATATGAATCGACCAACTTAACTTATTGGTTTGATTTCCAATGAAGTAAAAAAAAAATAACGTAACTTTATGGTAGTAAAACTTAATTGTGTGTTGTGAATGGCGCTGGATAATATGATATTTGTGTTTTGTATTTCCAAAGACTATATGTAGCAGTGGATGTTATTTTATTTAATTATTTATTTTCATTTCTAAATTACTAATTAGACAGAATTACCAGTGGACGTTCCAATCTGATTTTTAAAACTATCATTCTGGATAATATTTGAAAAAAAAAATTAATGGAACAAATGAACTATTTATCTGTGTAATTTTGTTACAAATGTTTTAGATATTATAATCTTTTGTAAATACATAATATAAGTTTATAATATTTTCAAAAATTAAATTATTGAGTTTTAAATAAAATATAACTATTAAAGTGACCAATTCACGAGAAAATATAAATACAATCCACGGATTTTTTTGTTACATGATTTATATTTTATTTGAAAAAAATATTAATAATACTTTTTAATCAGCATAAACATTATATTGGAAATGGATGTAAATGATATTCAATTCCTATATAATAAATGACCAATTTAAAAGACTTAATTACACATTTTATCACTAAGTTATTATCATTTTATAAATTTTATTTTCCAAGTTTTTTTCACAAAATTAATTTATTATCTAAATTTCTTAGTTTTCTTATTATAATTTACTGACCAGTTAAATTTTCAGTAAAATGATGATGTGTTATGAAAAAAAAAAGTAAAATAATATTTAAAAAAAAAAATGGTGATAAAACTACTTCATTTAAGATTTTTTTTATTGTGAGAAATTTAACTTATTGATAAAATATGTAAAAGTTAAAAAAAAATATGGTAAAATGCGTAAAACAACTTAGATGGTAAAATTCATAAATAATGATAATTGAGTAATAGAAAATTATAATTTAGTAGATTTACAAAGTATCTTTATTTAGTATGATGAAGAGAATAGTTTGTAATAAACATGAAAAATATTATAAGTTTTTTGCAAATGCATAATATTATAATAAAAAATAAAATAAAATAAAATAATTATATTTTAAAAATGAATAATTTTTTCATTATCAAATAAATATATATATATATATATATATATAATTTTTTTACTAGCATAAAAATATTCTTTAATAATAATTTTTACAGTGATAATTATCAAATTATTATTATATATGATTATCGAAGTCGATAAATCATTCACATTATCATTGTTATGTGACATGAAAATGATTTGTGTATATCTTTTATAATTGTTTATTTAAGATTATTTTTAAGTTTGTATCCTTTGTCTTCTTTCTCTATTAGTGTTATTTTTACGTTTTCTTTCTGTTTTCAACCTTTTTCTTCTCCTTCTCCCTTTGTCATGATCTCCTTCATTCTTCATTACCATTGCTACCGCTGCACATTTCCATTACTCCCGATCCATTTTCATTACCTTTGTCTCGTTTGGTTCTTCTCCCTCTTCCTATTGTAATATTCTTCCATTGTCACCACTGTAGTCCTCTTTCATTGTCATTGTCCTATTTGTATATTTTTTCTTCCCTTACATTGTCAAGTTTACTTTTTCCTCTCTTATAATAATTGTTGGGATGTTTCTGTCAAACTATTACCCCTTTCTAGGTTAGTAAATTTTCATGTATACTATTTTATATTTTTTTATTTAAATTATTAGTAAACTTACAAAAATTATTGTATACTTTTTATGTTTATTTTTTTAATTGAATAGTGTATAATTTGAATTTTTGTTTAGATTATTTAATTTTTTATTAGAATTATTATATATTTTTGTTTTGTTATTAAACGTATTAATACTGGGTCTAAGGATATTCAACTATTAGAAAATTTAAATTGTAATATTGAATTTTTGAATGTTTATATTTTAGGTGTTACATGGGGTAAATTTAATATTCCGTTGTAAGATTTAATATAAAATATTAAGTATTATCTTATTTTAAAATATTTTTATTTTTTTCTATAAAAAAAGAAGAAGAAGATTCTTAATTTTTTTATTAAATCTTGAATTATCTATGATATTTTAAAAAAATTAATAACTTTTTATTGATTATTAGTACGTATAATTAAATTAATATTTCATATATTTTATAAAATTTCAATTAAATATATTTTCTGTCAATATTTGAATAAATATTTGATTATAATTTATTTGATGTTATTATTTTTATTTTAAGTTACCTATCAAAAAAAATTTAAAAAAAAATATTAATTAACATATACATACGATTGAACTTTAAAAAATTAATTTATGAATGAATAACATCACACCTTAATTAAAAAAAAAAAAGTGAGATTGACATGTATTAATATGCATTGTATATAAAACATAAGATTTTTAAAAATAAAAATTTAATCATAAAATAAAAATGTTTCCAAGATTCATTATGACATGTGTAGTGAAATAAGTAGATTTTCAATAGAAAGACCCATGAGGCACAAATCACCACGTGAGATTTTTATCTCTTACTAATCACTTTGAAAACATATATAATAAGAAATGGTTTATAAACCTTTGAAACAAAACTATTTTATAATCTTTATTACTTTTTAATCAAATTCTTTAACTACTAGTCTTATGCTTTACCTATTGATTTATTTATTTTATGCTTTACCTATTGATTTATTTATTTTAAGATTTCCTTATATCTAATTGATTTTTTTTTAGAAATCCGATGTTGACTAAAAATGAGGTTGAACTATAATATATAAGTGAGGTGTAAACCTCACCTTCTGAACCGATTTTGAGGGTGAGTTAGACCCATAATCACTTTTTACATGGTATTAGAGCTTGGTTAACAAGATTGTTGGGTTTAGATTCGGCCAATTGTTAATATACTGAACCTTCGTTGGCAGGTTGTTAGGCTTAGATTGGGCCATCTGTTAATAGATTATGATCCCCTTCTACATGGTTTGAGGAGTCTTAATTGTTAAAAAAGTTGTTAATTGGCTGCTATGTAGAGCCTTGATTGTTAGCAAGGTTATTGGACCTAAATTTGGTCACCTGTTAACGGGTCACGTTCAAGTTGAAAATGACTTCTCGACGTGAGGGGAGGGTGTTGGGAAAATCTCACATTGACTAAAAATGAGGCCGAATTATAGTATATAAGTGAAGTGTAAACCTCACCTTCTGAACCGATTTTAAGGGTGAATTAGACTCATAATCACTTTTTATAATTTTGGTTTTTTTTCCCAAAGTTTTCCATTTGGTGAATTAATAACTTAATAACTCAAAGGATTCCCTTGAAGATGATGTGTATAAAATTTGTGTCCAAAAGATTTTTCTCACCTAAATTTCTTTATTTCTTTTGAAATCTTTACACATAACTTCAATACAAGTTTCAACTAATTGATCAACACTAGTGTTGATCTTTGAACTACACTTGACCTTAGATAATATGTCCTTAAAATGAATTCAACAAGCACCTAGTTATCAAATGAATATATAAGTTCAACTCAACTCTATAAGTTATTATAAAACAATTTCCTAACCCAATTTGACGTATATCTTAAAACATATCATGATTTTAAATTTGGCCTGATATTACATTGGACCAATGGATTAATGAACCATTTTGACCCATTAATTTAAAAAAATTAAAAAACTAATTAAAAAATAAAAAATATATTTTTAAATAGAAAAATTAAAAATAAAATATATATTTGTAAAATTTAAATTATATTAATAAAAATTAATTTTAGTATTAAATATAATAATTTATTATATAAATTATAATATATATATATATATTAATAAAATAATTTTATTTATATATTTTTTAAAAATATAATTCTTATTTTATAAAATATATAAACCTACGGATGAGTCCAATCTAATCTCATCTAAATTATATGATCAACCGGTGTAATAAAAAATAATATAATTAAATTTAAGTCATAATTGTTTTTACCTAACTTGATCTGATTTCCAAATTTTTAACAGATGTAGCCTATTTTAACAGCCTAATAACATGTATAGGATGTTATCGAATGCTAATATCTATATCTTTCTAAGTGTGAATAAATTTCTTTTTTTTTTAAACTGGATTTAACATAACTTTAAGTCTAATTTATTCTCATAAAATTCTCTTATATTGAGAAGTCTCAACTTGAATATGGGCCAACATATGGGTAGTTTAATAACAGCCCGATAGCGGGTGACCCAATGAAACCTAACAATCTTATTAGGATAAGCTCTAAAACTATAATAGAAGTAGATTTTATGTCTAACTCATTCTCATAAAATCGACTCAATAAGGTGAGGTTTACACCCACTTTATATATATATTAATTTGATCTTATCTCTAATCGATATGAGATCTCTAACAGAACTAGTACTTGTTCCTTAATCACCAACATAAACTTGTTTCTTTTCCATCTTCCAAAATAGTCTACACAAATCTGTCAACACAAATGTGTCAACACAAATGTGTCTCCTAACATCAATCTACCATCATTTGCTTATATTTATTGGTTATAATATTAAGTTGAAAAATGACTACCATAAAAATATCATCTCCTTTAGTCAAGAAGTTAGTCTTAAGCATAAGAGGATTGTCATTTCACTCAATTTTGTACTAGTATTAAATTTTATATGTTTTGATTTTTAAGAAAGTCCTACATCAATGATTTCAATTTGTAATATTTATCAGAATTGGGTTATCTAATTCAACAAATATTTGTGGAAGAGGGATATTGAGAAAAAATTTACATCGCTGACCTCAATTTGTAGAGTGTAACTTATTTATATATATATATATATATATATATATATATTTGACAACTTTACTCAATATTAATTGATTTTTTATGATAAAAACTGATATTAATTTTCGTTAAACAAATCAATTTCCTCTTTTTAGGCGGGGTTTGAAGCAACAACATATGAATTATAATTTTTATTTTAGTTGTGGTAAGTTTTTGTGTGCATATCTTTATTGAGTTGGTTTATCTTGTACCATATTAGCCTTAGCGTATAAAGTTTGACTCTTATATAGAAACTATTTCCTTCTTGTAGTATCTTCCATGATGATGAGTGTGAAAAAAGTCTAAGATTTTTCATGATTCATGCAGTTTATGGATTGACACAGAATTGTGAAATAGGGAGATGTTTTATTCTTTGAGTTCTTCAAATAATTTGTGGTATTTGTTAATTTGAAACTTGATGTACTTTTCCTCATTCATTATCCAATGGTACTATAGTTACTTATGATAAACTTTTGTATGATCATGTCCTTACCTTTTGTCCCTTCATAATAAACCTTGGTAATCCCATGTCCTTTGATTCCTTGTAGGAGCAGTAGACATCCAACACTAAAAGCACCTAATTTAACAAGTGAACTCTCAATTTTATCTCTACACATGAAAAAATTATAGGTTTTTTAATATGTAAAATGTTACAATTTTTTCTATATTACCATGGTCTTTATTTATGTAGTGTTTTTAATTTAGCATTACTCTAATACATTCTGAATTATCTATCAATAGGTATATCTATATATCTATCTAAATATATATAATCTATTTATTATAAGAATAAGAATTATAGATTTATTCTTAATATTTATAATTTTTTATAATTCAATAATTTAATATTTTTTAAGTAATTGAAAATTTAATTTAATTGAAATGAGGATTTTAAGTGATAAAAAGGTAAAAGATATTTAGTGATATTTTAAATATATGAATAAAAAATTAAATATTTTAAATTTTATTATTTCAAATCAATTATTTTTTGAAACTTTTTAAAATAACTTTTGGCTTTTTTTTAACTTTTCTTCTCTATCTTTCATATTTTCAACATCCAAACACATTATTTGGAAACTCTTGAATAGTAGAACACTTTGAACCAATTTGAATCTTCATTTGGGATAAGTTTTCAGTACTCTATTTTGTTTTGAGAGTTAGGTTGGGGTTGCTGTTTTAAGGGTTCCCAAGTCCATGCATGTGCCTCTTCTCAATTCTAGATGGTTCTATGCTACTGTGAATTCATAATAATGTGGTTAATTTGATCATCAAGCAACCGTGGAACTCTTGGAATTTTGCTCTGTGGTGAAGGTAGTGAACTGTTTGGAAGAACTACCTTAAGGTAAGGGAAACTAGTCTTAAATTAAGTTTAATAGGACTAGGGGAACATAGATTAAGAACTGGGTAGGTGACCTATTTTTGGATTGCTACCCTTAGATTGAGAGTGGAATGTTGTGAGTGTTGAATGAATGTGAAATCTTCCCTATTTGGATTGAATATTGTGATTTAACAACCTGTTAAATTGAATTATTGTAATTTGAGTAATTGACCATGACTTAGTTGTTGTTCTAATTGAGTGTGCTTATGTTGTAATAATGAAGTGAATCTAGTTTGAGATGTTGGGAATTACTTTAAATGCACTATTGATGTAACTTGATTTGGAAATCTAGTGGTATTTGATGAAATTGTTATGTAGAATAATATGTTAAATTGTTACTTTGATACTGGGATTTTGAATTGCTGTAATTACTTGTTTAATTGTCTGAGTATGTTTGAGTAGTACAATTTGGCCTGAATGTGATGTTGACCTATTGATTGAACTGATAATTGAGTGATTGTGATGTGTTGGGAATCTATGTGGAACTATGAAATTGTGTAGAGGGATTACTTGGAGTTACTTGACTCATCATTTTACATAAATGTATGACATAGACTACTTTGGAGTACCTTTGCGTGTGTAAAATTGATGATTGGACTAAGTGAGTCAAGGTTCTTTCTTCTGCAGAATTTTTGATCTGCATAATGTGTCATGAGATGAGTTGTTGAGCAGCTAGTTAAGTGAAACATAAGAGTAATTTTAATTAGAAATTTAAAAATCTATCATGATAACTTGATAGATTTTAAACAATTTGCTAAATTGGATGAATATTGAGGGTTGAATTTAGACATTTCCTTATTATTTGCCTATTGTAGTGCAAAAGTGTGCAGATGGTAGAATAACTTGATAGATTTTAAACTGTTTGCTAAATTAGGATAATATTGAGTGTTGTCTTGAATTTAAACATTCCCTTGTTATTTGTCTATTCCAAGAAAAAGATATTGAGGTTGAAATTTAAGTATGATAAGCTGAATGATGAGTAAAAATGTATGATTAAAAATGAATATGAAATGGGCAAGACACTGTGTGGTTCCTATTGAGAGGAAGTTTAATTTTGAATGCAATGTTGTATGTGGTAGTTTAGTGTGTATGAATTTAAGAATATTGTATGAGGTATCCAGACCTCAATATGGATCTAGTCATATAGACTAAGACTATATATGGTGAGATGTCGATAGAGGTTTCATCAGTTGTTTTGAAAAGACAATTAGATGAGAGTACCTAATGTGTTGGCTACGAATAGCGTGAGGATGATCTTGAGGTGAAATAAACTTAGTCAGTCAGTTGTAATGAAGACTTAAGGTCCTAATAGATACATCAGGTGTTAGCCTCATATGTTTGAAATTCATAACCTTAAAGCCTTGGGTGTACCCTACACTTAGTGATATATTTTGCCTTGAATGATATGAATGTTTATTGATTTTGTATGTTCTTTTCTATCACTAACTTACCATTTTTTATTCTCTTCTTTTGTTTGTTTATGAACATGCTATAATTGTGTTCTTTACATGTGAGTAGATAATAGGGTAGGTAATGGGTCCTCTATAGAGAAGAAGTAGATTAGACATGGGAATGAATTGACAAAGTTTAATAGTATAAATATTAAATATTTGTATTATTTTTAAAAAAAATATATAAAATATTATATATAATATTTGTGTATATTTGTTCGATACGTATCTATTTATCTTTAATAGATTATATTTTTAATATATTACAATTTTAATTTATCTTATATTATAAATAAATAAAATTAAGATGAAAAATAAATATATTTATATTTATTTTTAAAATAAAAAAAATATTTATATATATATATATTATTAATATGTAATAAATGAGTAAATAATATTATTTATTATCTTGATTATAAGAAATTTTGAAATAATGTGATTTTTCTCTTTATTAGTCAACTAAAGTTTTAAGTATTCGATATTAATAAGATAAGATGATATTAAAGTTTATAAAATCTAAATTTTAAAAAAATAGACATTTTAGTTTTTAGGAGTGGTTTAAAAAAAAAGTTAAAGGATGTTGAGTAAGATTCTTATTATTTTAATTTGTATATAGATATTAATATTATCATTTATGTTGTCAATTTAATTTGTATATAGATATTAATATTATCATTTATGTTGTCAAGTGGCATCAAGAGGGGGGTAAATTGATGTTAAAAATGAAACCTTTTAATTTAATTTGCTTAAAAATTAATCTTCTTGATTATTAATTGTCTTAGCAGATAATTAAATACGCAACGAAAAATTAAATGAGATAAGGGAAAGAAGAGACACCCAGAATTTATACTGGTTCGGGTTATACCTTAACCCTACTCTAGTTCCCAAATCCCCTCAAACCAGAGATGATTTCCCACTCTTTATATTTTAATACTTCACAAATTACAACCACCAATTACCAGTGAAACATGTAAAAAGAGAAAATTAAAATACTCACTATCTCTTGAATCCATAAGAGAATACCCACACTTCCTTGAGTCCGACAAGGAAGTGAAAACCTTCCTTGAATCACACAAGGAAGAAGACTTGTCTCCTCTGAACAGCCTCAAAGGAAAGTCAGAAAATAAAAGATAAATATCACCTGAATGTGAGGATATCAAAGTTGTGGCACTGCTCTGCTCAGGGTTTCTCAAAGATCCTTCAAAGATGATTTTCTTCTGAAAATAATATTCTCTCTTTGATAAAAATGATAGTCTTGTGACTCAGTTCAGGAGAGCAAAAAGATTCAATGAAAACTTATATATTGAAACTCATTCAATAAGAATCAAATATATAATATTTTTCTACTGTTTTAATTTGAAATAAGATGCACAGAATCACCCTCCAACGTTCAGAATCATATAAAATATATCTCTATATTTTCGGAGGATTCTGTGCAACGTTCATAATTTTTGAAAATTCTTGAACATAATCGATTATCTAAATTTATTAATCGATTATCCTCGTGCTAAAAAACTTTTCAAAGCCACAGATAATCAATTATATAATCGATTACTCCAGAGATGCATATTTTCCAAAAAGCTCATAATCAATTATGTAATCGATTAACACAGCAAGTATCATGTTTCTGAACAGCTCATAATCGATTATGTAATCGATTATCACAGCAAAGCATCATTTTCCTGAAAAGCTCATAATCGATTATGTAATCGATTATCACAGAAGCATATTTTCTAATTTCACAAATGTAATCGATTATCTAATCGATTATTACAGAAACACAAACTTTTTTATTTTCACAAGGCATAATCGATTATCTAATCAATTATTCCAGTAATAAAAACTTGTTTTCCAAAAACCCTGTTCCATAATCGATTACTCAAAACACATAATCGATTATAGTGTTTGAAAAAAGATTTTATAATTAATTGAATTTTACTTTGAGAACCTTCTGAGCAGAGTGATGTTTCCTTTTTGATTCTCACTTCTAAATCTATTCTAAGGTCTTCTTTGATCCTTTACTTTCTTCTGATCTTAATATCTTGAATACTTTTGCACAGTTTGATAATCTTGATCATTATGAAAATACTTTGAACAGAATGATAGCAATCTCCTTCTGTGATAACAATCTCCCCCTTTTTGATAATGATCAAGGAAAAAATTAAGTGTACCTGTGTGCTGAAATAAATCCATAGACTTTTATAAAATATTAGTACTTGTTAGTATAATTTATAATTCATTGCTCCCCCTGCTTATGAAATAATTCAATAATCCAAAAGTAAATGAATAAGCAGTAAACACAGATCAATACCAGAATCAACACATCATCAGCGAAGTAAAATAAGGAAATCACATAACAAACAGCACAGAACACTTAGAATTTCTCCCCCTTTTTACTTAGATCATAAAAAAAATAAAAAAGAAAAAGAAACTAAGTTAAAACATTAAGCTAAGTCCTAAACATCATCATCATGTCCTTGATCTTGAGAGTCCCGCAACTCACGTTCCACAGAAGAGATGCGGTGAGCAAAGTCTTCAAAACTCCTCTTGATAGTGGTATTTAGCTCCTCAAAGCTAGTTCTCACATAGGAATCTAAATTTGCAGACTGTTGTTGAAGAGCTTGATATATTTCTAAATATTTTCCAGCATTTGCAGATATAGGTCAAGAAGAACTACTTGATGTGGGGGATGAGGCCTGTCTTCATCCATAGCAGTTGGAGCTCTTTCTTGCTCATCAGGAGCAATCCATACATCATCTACCTGTTGGAGTCCCATCTTATTCAGTACATTTCTTCCAATAGTACTGTGGTTATCTGTTGCAATATGTGACTGTCCTTCAACAGAGACACCACAGTGAATCAGAATCCTTGTGATAAACAAGGCATATGGCAAATGAGAATGAAGTCTCTTAGCCTTAAGCATATAATCTGTGATAATGGTTGGCCAATCCAAGGACAAACCATTTTTGATGCCATACATCAATAACAAATCTTCAGTAGTGAGCTGGGCATGATTGGATCCTCTAGGACATATTACCCAACTTATGATATAGGCCAACAGACGTTCATTGACACGCATAGGACCTGTCCTATAGAGATTAAAATTTCCCTGATAATTTTCTTTCAAATATGACCTATAGACCTCCATTTTATCAAAGCCTTCATATCCAACAGTTATATTGACCCCATCATCAAGAATAGGAACTTGTGCAACATTCAGCCAAATATCATTGTCTAAGTAGATATCAATACCTTTTACTCTTGATTTGACTCTGCTATTGTTCCGGGTCAAGTTGTAGTAGAACGTGCGGACCAAGTCTGGATAGTACTTCTCATTTGAGAAAGCTCCCCTTACATTAATGCTTCCCAGCTCCACAAGGTGTGTTAATCCTTGAGCCTGTAATAATTCCTGAAATTCAAAACCTTCATGTCTGAAAAAATTTAGAGATAAATGCTTTGGAGGAACCATTTTCCTGGTTTTGAAGTCTAGGATAAACTGAGGATGAATTTCTTCATCCGAGATCCAGCCACTCAAGTCATGAGGGCGTTCCACAACAGGCTCTTGAGGAGGGGAGACAGGTTCTCTACGTCGTCTCCTAAGTGATAACTTTCTGCTAGGATTAGATGATGATGCCATGGAAAATAACACAGAAGAACAAGAATAAAGATGCAAAGAGATGATGGTTTAAGAAGTGGTAAAGAGAAGATCCAATTGTGTTGCTTAAATAGAGGTTTCCAAGTGCATTTCAAGAATATTACCGTTTGAAAACGGCTAGTTTTTCAAGTTTCAAGGAAAAAACGGCTAGTTTGACCAATTTTTACGAAGGTCTGACGCGCATAATCGATTATTGCTTAATGATAATCGATTATCTGAACCCAGATAATCGATTATACTATAAACATAATCGATTATTTCATGTACGAATCAAGCACAGTAAAAACAATCTAGGTAATCGATTATGGTGATCATATAATCGATTATTGCAGAGCAATTTTCACAACATATCAGCAAAGATCACAAGACTTAATATCCATTATTCCTAGTTCTCTTTTAAGTTCAAGGAATCTATCCCTAGGTAATGGTTTAGTAAAAATGTCAGCTAATTGATTTTTAGTATCTATGTATTCAATTATGTAATCTCCTTTTATTATGTGATCTCTAATGAAATGATGTCTAATTTCAATATGTTTGGTCCTAGAATGCATGATAGGATTCCTAGTAAGGTTTATGGCACTAGTACTATCACACTTAAGGGGTATGTGATCTAGATAGATATTAAAGTCTTCTAACTGATGCTTCATCCATAAAATCTGTGCACAACAACTACCTGCTACTATATACTCAGCTTCTGTGGTGGATAAAGCTACACAAGCTTGCTTCTTAGAGTGCCATGAAACTAAGGAACAACCTAATAAGTGACATGTGCCGCTAGTGCTTTTCCTATCTATTTTACAGCCTCCATAGTCTGAGTCTGAATAACCTATTAAGCTAGGGGAGGATCCTGAGGGATACCAAAGTCCAAAGTTTGTAGTTCCTTTTAAATACTTAAGAATTCTCTTAACTGCTACTACATGTGATTCTCTAGGAGATGACTGAAACCTAGCACACACACAAACACTATGCATAATATCAAGCCTACTAGCAGTAAGATAGAGTAAGGAACCAATCATACCTCTATATTTGGTTTGATCAACCATCTTACCTTTCTCATCATGATTAAGATAGCATGATGTTGCCATGGGAGTAGCTGCTTCTTTAGAACTCTCAAGTGAAAATTTCTTTAGAATCTCTAGGCAGTACTTTGATTGGGAGATGAAGATTCCTTCCTTCAATTGTTTGATTTGTAGTCCAAGGAAGAATGTGAGCTCCCCCATCATAGACATTTCAAATTCTCCCTGCATAAGCTTTGCAAACTCTTGGCAAAGATCATTGTTAGTAGATCCAAAAATTATGTCATCAACATAAATTTGTACAATAATAATATGCTCTTGAAAATCTTTAATGAATAGAGTTGGATCAACTTTACCTCGTCGATAATTTTGGCTTACCAAGAAATTGCTAAGTCTTTCATACCACGATCTTGGCGCTTGCTTGAGTCCATAGAGTGCTTTCTTCAGCTTGTATACATGATTAGGATGTTCAAAGTCTTCAAATCCCGGAGGTTGGCAAACATAGACTTCTTCTTTTATGTAGCCATTTAAAAAAGCGCTCTTGACGTCCATTTGGAATAGCTTGAATTTCATTATTGATGCGTAAGCAAGCAATATTCTTATTGCTTCAAGTCTTGCAACTGGAGCATAAGTTTCATCATAGTCTATTCCTTCTTCTTGACTATACCCTTTAGCTACTAGTCTTGCTTTATTCTTTGTGATAATACCATTCTCATCAAGTTTATTTCTAAACACCCATTTTGCTCCAATAACTTGTTGAGAGGGTGTTCTTGGTACAAGATCCCACACTTCATTTCTCTTGAATTGATTCAGCTCTTCTTGCATAGCATTTATCCAGTATTCATCCTTTAATGCTTCATCAATGCTTTTAGGTTCCACTTGAGAAACAAAGGCTACATTCATGCAGAAATTGTTTATCCTGCTTCTTGTTGTTACTTTTTGAACGATGCTTCCTATGATATTGTCCATTGATAGTCCTCTTGGAGTTCTCCATTCTCTTGGAAGTTCATCACCTGTTTGATGCTCATCTATGGAAAGCTTTTCAAGACTTTTAGTCAAATCTTCTATGTTGCTGGATGACTTCTGTGTAGGGTCTTCTTCCTGAGATTTTTCCACTGCTGTTTTCTCTTCTTCTGTATCTGTCAATTTCTTTCTTGACTCAAGAGGGTTTTCCTCAAGGTCCAATTGTTCATCAAAGGTTACATGTATAGTTTCTTCTACATGCAATGTTCTCCTATTATAAATTCTATATGCTTTACTAGTCATAGAATATCCCAAGAATATGCCTTCATCAACTTTTGAATCAAATTTTCCAAGGTTATTTTTTCCATTATTTAAAATGTAGCATTTACAACCAAAAACTTTTATATGAGAAATATTTGGTTTTCTTCCTTTAAATAATTCATAAGGAGTACGTTTCAAAATAGGTCTTATTAAAAATCTATTTAAAATATAACATGCTGTTGACACTGCATCAGCCCAAAAATATTTAGGAAGATTCTTTTCATTTAACATAGTTCTAGCAAGTTCTTCCAAAGACCTATTCTTTCTTTCTACTACACCATTTTGTTGAGGTGTCCTAGGTGAAGAAAAGTTATGAGAAATTCCTAATTCAGTACAAAAATTTTCAAAAGCTTCATTTTGAAATTCCTCACCATGATCACTTCTCAAAAATTTAATTTTTAATTCCTTCTCATTTTCAATAGCCTTGGCAAATTTTCTAAAAGTTTCAAAGGTATTACTCTTGGATGATAAGAAAAATGTCCATGTATATCTAGAGTAGTCATCAACTATCACAAGAGCATAGTAATTACCACCAAGACTCCTAGTCTGTGAGGGACCAAATAAATCCATGTGTAACATTTCTAAGGGTTTTGAAGTAGAAACGATATTTTTACTTTTAAAGGAAACTTTAGTTTGTTTACCCTTTTGACATGCTACACAAACTTTATCCTTTAGAAAATTTAGTTTTGGTAGGCCAATTACTAATTCTTTAGTGATGAGTCTACTTAGATGATGCATATGAATGTGTGCAGCCCTTCTATGCCATAGCCAAGGATCCTCTTCCTTTGCTACAAGGCAAGGGATGTTCCTAAATGCAATTTCAATCAAATCAATGACATAAATGTTATTTAATCTCTTACCTTTTAGAGCAACTTCATTTGAGTCTTTATGAAGAATTTGGCAGCCAGTAGATTCAAAGACTATTTTCAAACCAATTGTCACAGAGTTGACTAATACTCAGGAGATTGTGCTTCAGTCCTTCTACCAGGAGGACATCATGGATTACAAAGCTTTCAGTAACACCTATGTCTCCAGATCCGAGGATTCTTCCTTTGTTGTTGTCACCATAGGTCACATGGCCTTGACTTTTTATCTTGAGATTCTGAAACTTGCTTTTGTCTCCTGTCATATGTCTTGAACATCCACTGTCTAAATACCATATGGTCTTTTTTTGTTTAGAGGTAACCTGCATCACAAATATATTTTTAGGTCCCCTTTATTATTTTGGGTCCTCAAAGGTTAGTATACAATCTCGAGTCCTCTAGCAGTTAATTCTTTGATGGTATCCAAACATATTTCCCAGATGGAACACCTACATGTTTTATAAAGCATTTATTAACGGTATGACCATATTTCATGCAATAAAAACATTTGGGAGTAGAAAATGCTGATTTATAAGTATTGGGTTGAAAATGGTTTACAGAGGATTTTTGAAATTTTGTTTGAGAAGATGCTTTTACAAAAATTGTCTTTTGTTTTTCCAAAGTTTTCTTAGAATTAAAACCAAGCCAAGTTTTTCTAGAAGATTCTCTTTGGGAATTTAAAATAGTATCAAGATGCATGCTTGATTTTGAAAACCTAGAAATTACTTTTTCAAGACTTAGTATTTTGTTTTGAAAAATTTCACAGTTTTCACAGCTTTTCTCTTTTGAAGTTGTTTCTAAATTTGTTTTCAGAAACTCATTTTCTTTTTCCAATTCTTGCAATTTATTTTCTAGAGATTTAAAATTATTTTTTAAAGAACTATGTTTCTTTGATAAATCATCAAAATTTTGAAACAACTCTTGAAAAGCTTCATGCAACTCATCATAGTAGTCTAGAGATTCAGAATGACTTACCCATGAAGATGTTTCTATGTCATCATTTGCCATTAAGCAGCTATTTACCTCCTCTTTTACTTCTTTCTTTATTTCAAATGGACACTTGGATTTTGTTTTACCTAGTCTGTTGCACCCATAACATAAGCACCTATAGTTTGTAGAAGAAATGTCTTGATTCTCATTTGCCATCAAGCATAGGTTTGCTTCTTCTTCCTCTTCACTTTCACTGGATTCACTTTCAGAGGTTGTTGATGCATTGTCTTCCATGCGATGTAGGCTTTCTTTTTCTTCTTGAATATTTTTTTCCCTTTTCTTTTTTCTTTGTCTTCTTTCTTTGCATAAGGACATTCTAATTTGATGTGCCCCACTCTATTGCATCCAAAGCACTTGAAGTTTATTGTGGAGTTATTCTTCTCCTTCTTCTGAATTTGATTCTTCTTTTTGTTCTTGAGAAACCTGGAAAACTTTTTCACCATTAAAGAAAAATCATCATTATCGGACTCACCTTCATTTTCAGTGTCTGACTTTTCAGTCTTGAATGCTAGGGTTTTCTTTTTGTAGTTGTCCTCTCCATTCTTTAATCTTTGCAATTCAAGTTCGTGCTCTCTAAGCTTTTCGAATAAGGTTGCCGTTTCCATTTTGGTCAAGTCTCTTGATTCAGTGATGGTTGTCACTTTTGGTTGCCAGTTTCTGTCCAAAGACTTCAATATCTTTGTGTTGAGTTCTTCCTTGTCAAAGCTCCTTCCCAAGGCTTCCAGATGATTTATAATGTGTGTAAATCTAGTCTGAAAGTCTCCTATGCTTTCGTTCAGTGCCATGGTTAGAAGTTCGTACTCCTGTGTCAAGGTATTCTTCCTTGCACGCTTGACCTCTTCTGTACCTTCATGTGTGACCTCTAGTGCGTCCCACATTTCTTTGGCGGTCTTACACCTGGAAATCCTATAAAATTCACTCAGAGTTAGTGCAGAAACAATGGCATTCCTTGCCCTTACATCGTATTGTGCCCTTTTGTTTTCATCAGGAGTCCATTGTAGAAATTGCTTTGGTGTAGAGCCTTCAGCTGGAGTTGTCCTTGGCACGAACGGACCGTTTTGAACCGCATCCCAAACTCCATAATCGAGAGTCTGAAGAAAGATCTCCATCCTTGCCTTCCAGAATGGGTAATTATCCCCTTCAAAGAGTGGCGGTCTGTTGATCGACGCTCCTTCCCTGTAAATCTGGTTCTGCATAGACATCTCACAAGATCGATTAGAAGTATCTTATCAAACCGAGCTCTGATACCACTTGTTGTCAAGTGGCATCAAGAGGGGGGTGAATTGATGTTAAAAATGAAACCTTTTAATTTAATTTCCTCAAAAATTAATCCTCTTGATTATTAATTGTCTTAGCAGATAATTAAATACGCAACGGAAAATTAAATGAGATAAGGGAAAGAAGAGACCCAGAATTTATACTGGTTCGGGTTATACCTTAACCCTACTCTAGTTCCCAAATCACCTCAAACCAGAGATGATTTCCCACTCTTTATATTTTAATTCTTCACAAATTACAACCACCAATTACCAGTGAAACATGTAAAAAGAGAAAATTAAAATACTCACTATCTCTTGAATCCACAAGAGAATACCCACACTTCCTTGAGTCCCACAAGGAAGTGAAAACCTTCCTTGAATCACACAAGGAAGAAGACTTGTCTCCTCTGAACAACCTCAGAGGAAAGTCAGAAAACAAAAGATAAATATCACCTGAATGTGAGGATATCAAAGTTGTGGCACTGCTCTGCTCAGGGTTTCTCAAAGATCCTTCAAAGATGATTTTCTTCTGAAAATAATATTCTCTCTTTGATAAAAATGATAGTCTTGTGACTCAGTTCAGGAGAGCAAAAAGATTCAATGAAAACGTATATATTGAAACTCATTCAATAAGAATCAAATATATAATATTTTTCTACTGTTTTAATTTGAAATAAGATGCACAAAATCACCCTCCAACGTTCAGAATCATATAAAATATATCTCTATATTTTCGGAGGATTCTGTACAATGTTTATAATTTTCGAAAATCCTTGAACATAATCGATTATCTAAATTTATTAATCGATTATCCCCGTGCTAAAAAACTTTTCAAAGCCACAGATAATCGATTACTCCAGAGATGCATATTTTCCAAAAAGCTCATAATCGATTATGTAATCGATTAACACAGCAAGTATCATGTTTCTGAACAGCTCATAATCGATTATGTAATCGATCACAACAAAGCATCATTTTTCTGAAAAGCTCATAATCGATTATGTAATCGATTATCACAGAAGCATATTTTCTAATTTCACAAATGTAATCGATTATCTAATCGATTATTACAGAAACACAAACTTTTTCATTTTCACAAGGCATAATCGATTATCTAATCGATTATTCCAGTAATAAAAATTTGTTTTCCAAAAACCCTGTTCCATAATCGATTACTCAAAACACATAATCGATTATAGTGTTTGAAAAAAAGATTTTATAATTAATTGAATTTTACTTTGAGAACCTTCTGAGCAGAGTGATGTTTCCTTTTTTATTCTCACTTCTAAATCTATTCTAAGGTCTTCTTTGATCCTTTACTTTCTTCTGATCTTGATATTTTGAATACTTTTGCACAGTTTGATAATCTTGATCATTATGAAAATACTTTGAACAGAATGATAACAATCTCCTTCTGTAATAACAATTTATTTATTTTTTAAAATTAATATAATTATAAATTATATTTTTTACTGGGAAATGGAAAGTAAAAAAAATAAAATAAAAAAAATAAAATTTGATTAAAAAATAAAATTATTTAATTTAAATAAAAGGAAATAAAAATAAATTAAAAAGTTTTATATATTTAAATATTATTAGAACATTAACTAAATAATTAATTATATAAAAGCATAATTATATTTATTTTATACTACTTTCTCTTTTATATAATCCATCCATGAAAGTATAAACAAATTTTTAATTTTTAAATCTGGTACTTTCAATTAAATCATGCAAAGAAGCAGCTTTCCTCTCAAATAAGTTCCAAAAATTTACACTCTCAACCAAACACGAAGTTATACACAAAAGACAAAAAATATAAATTTCCTATGATATAATTAAGTATGGTTAAAGATAAAAATGAACATTATTTTTAAAATGATATGAACTTATTTTTTGTAAGGATTGAATTATAATTAGTCATTCAGACAAATAACTCTAGACAGATAACTCTAATTTTAATTTATTGGTTTGGAAGAACAAGAATTAAAATCTTAGAAACTAATATATTTGATTCGAACTTTTTTTATTTTTTATTTTAATATGCTAAAATGCAAAAGAATTATGATTTAACTCAAATAAGGAAAACATTGATATTATAGGATTCATTTTGTTTCGCTTAACTTTTCTAATATGGACTTTAATTCAATTTGTTTTATTTTTTTTTATAATTTTTAAAAATTAAACATTTACTCCTAATAACCTTAATTCTTAAAGTGGAATAGAAGGGAATTAAAAAATTAAAGTCTAGAATTTCTAACAGGGAACATCCAATGAAACAAAATCATAAAACGAATTCTCATTTACTAAATAAATAAAAATAATCTTCTTAAAAAAAGTTGAGAAAAAAAATAACAAAATATAATGGAAATGAAAAAACTTCATGTAGAGATAAAATGTGTGAAATCCATAAATACTTGTTTAAATTATCTTGGTTCAAGTGTATCAAGGTTTAAAGGTTAGTTCTATTAAATCACTAAAATAGTGTCTCATAAAGTTAAATATAACTACAATAGTCTACTACAATTGATATTTGAATCCTATTACATGAATCCTAAATCTACTAACTCCCAACTGAGGAACCCTCTCCAGACTTGACACCTACTCCCATGCAAAATACATGATCATAGTAGTCAAACATACAAATAAAGCATGTTACATGAATTTACAAACTAGATAGGATATTAAATACAATCGCATCCAAGTATAAGGACTTACCTAAGGCTTTACGGACGCCTTCTAGAAGACTCTATGGATCTCAGATATCTAAAGTTAGTACCTGATTTATCAAAATAGGACAACGAATCTTATCACAACCAACTAACTGAGTTTGTTTCACGTCAACATCATCTCCACGCTACTTATAGCTAACACTACATTAGGGTAATCCCATCTAACTGTCTTTTCAGAGTAATTGACGGAACTTCCATCGACCTCTCATTACATGTGGTCTTTGTCTATATGACTTTGATCTACATTAAGGTCTGAATACCTTATGATATATCCTTAAATCCATACATACTAAACTACCACATGTCACATTTCATTTACAAATATCCACTTTTTCTCAATAAGAGCTTCACAACCTCATGTCCATTCTCATGCTCATCATTCTACACACCATACTCAAGTCTTACTTCAATTATCTCTTTTTGACATAAGGGAATTCGCTCAATGAATCCCAATTTCCCTCGGTAGATGATCCGTTCAACAAAACTCAACTCTACTCAATAGATTAGATCTAGAGAACAGTGACAAATCCACTTAGTACAGTATTAATGTGCTCAGTAGATTAAAACTCGAGAGCACCCCCTTAACCCTTGGAACCAAATTCACTCAAGGAATTTCAAAGACGTTCAGCAGATCTTCTACAAAAGCCATCTTATGCATAAAATATAACTCACATCTGGACCTAAAATGTGAACTTTTAAAATAATTTTCACCCTCTATTAGTTCAATATCAGTTCTTTTCCTACTCATTTCATAAGATTTTGGGTCACAGATAATAAGTTACACTTTCAACCCATAATGATTTCTATTCACAGATCAATACAATTTTCACTAGTTAATCACACATTCACTTTACATTCCAACAATTATACCATGTGAAAAGTATCAAACCAAGACTCAAATCAATAAACCAAGACTCAAATCAATAGTCAATCCACTCATCACAATTTTATAATATCAAACAAACAATGCATTTTCAGTTGCACACAAAACAACACTTAAAAGAAAATATCACATCAAATAAAAATCCCCAACTTTTGGCACTAAAGCAGCAAATTTCAACCCTCAATTGGACAATGCAGATTTAGTAACTAGAATAATTTCTCCCAAATTCAACATTTAGTCCAGAACCTAACAAATCCCTAAAAACCAACTACCTTCCTTTATCTTAGATGTTAGAATAGCTCAGTCCCTCAATCAAGGGCTAAATCCCAAATGCTTCAAGAATGTCTAAACAACAAATCAATCATATTAGGATGAAATCTCTCTCACATAGAGTAATCTAGAATTAAGAAGAGACACATGCAAAGATTCAAATTTTCCCAAAATAGCAACCTCTTTCCAACCATAAGAATAAAATAAAATATATAAAACTTTTTCAAATGAAGATTCCAATCAGTTCAAAGAATTCTACTACTCTTTAAGAGTTTCCTAAAGATCTACTTGGATCTTGAAGAAGGGAGAAAAAAAATTAGAGAGAAGATAAAGAATTTAAATAGATTTTAAAAAAAATAATAATAATAAATTTGAAATAATAAAGATGAAAAGATTTAATTTTTATATTTATAATTCTTTTAAAACTTTATCACACATTCTCACTTTTCACGAGATATGAAAAATCACTAACATTTGGTCTTTCCAAAATAAAACTCATCTTCTTTCTTCTTTCTTGATTATTATAACTTATCACTAACACATTTGTTACAACACTACATGCACTTCCAACACAAGAAGGTTAACATATATTGGAAGGTGGTGTGGGTTGGGGTGGTGTGGAGTTTGTGGAAGCATAGGAATGACACGTTGTTTCGCAATAAGAAGGTAGATGCAGAAGAAATTTTCTTCCTAACTCAACTGAACTCCTGGTTGTGGGTCAAATCTAAGGTTTCAATGGTTATTGAATCTTTTGCAGAATGGTGTATAGATCCCTGGTCTTGTTCCTTATGTGTTGGATAATCTACTTGGTGAGTATCTGATAACTATTCAGTAGGGAGAGAGATAATTATCTAGTTAACTATTTAGTTTTCTGGACACTTTTACTCAATTATATCTTATAATTGTTTTTGGTACTTCTAGTACCAATTTTTATTAATATATATGTCATTGCCGATTAAAAAAAAATTATAACTTTGATACTCCTTCTTTTATTACTTAAAAGTAAAATAAAAATAAAAATTAGAGATCCAAATTAAAATAAAATAAAAACTAAAATAAATTTCATCTTTCGTTTATATCAGTAAAAATTGAATATATGGGAGGAAGTTTACAATACAACTCACAGATTTTACTTAAATAACTGAAGTTACACTCCCTTAACTAACATTTTCTATTACGTGTAACATAGCTAGAAAAAAAAATTATTTTAAAAAAATAATATCTTGAATTAAAAGTTATTTAGTTAACTTATTGAATTATTATTATCCGATGTAATATCTTATAAATATAAGATAACATAGACGTACACGATTTTTTATATAATTTTTATTTTATTTTATTGGAAAAATATATTTTAAAATGATTATAATATATATTTTTTACTTAATTTTAAACTCTTATAGATTTACAAATTAATTTATTATATTTTTTTTAGTTTTAATGATAATAATGATTATTATTATTATTATTATTTTTCATAATATGCATCCTACAATTAATCTTATAATACATCTTAAAGTATTTCCAACCATGTTTTGTAAAAATTAACATGTACTTACCACACTTAGTTATGTTGTTAATATAAAAATTAAACTATCTTCAGTATAATTTTTAAATAATAAAATTAATATTGTAAATGGTGTAATGATTAAAATATCAAAAGATAATACTAAAATAATTATATAAATATTGTAAAAAATTAATTAAAATAAATAATATAATATGAACACAATAAATTTAATAACTACTTTAAGAGTAAGTAAAACAAATTTTAAGAAGTTACAAAGTTAAAGTTAATAACTAATACTTAAAGTAATGTCTCAAAAAATATTATAAAATATTGTACATATATGTTTAGTAGACATTATCTGGAGGTGAACAAGAATTAAAATATTCCAATCTAATTTATAATTATTTAAATTCAGATAATTTTAAATATATTTGATGGATATATTTTAAATTAAATTTATATTTTTAGATTTTAAATGCAGTATAATTAAGTAGGTTTAGATTGAAAATGAATTTAGATTATTTTTTGAGATAAAAAAATAGACAAAAAAATATAGTTAAAATCACCTAAAATAATGAGATAAAAGTAGAATTAAAATGCTTTTCACTCTACTTTCAACTGTTACATTATTTACGAAATCGTGTAACAGTTCTAAAATTTCCCCTTCTCATTTTTTCATATACCAATTTTTGGCTAATTAAGTTTCATCCTTGTCTTCCAGGATATTGCATTGGATTTGATAGAAAATTTGCAGATAATAGCTGCAAAGCAACTACAACACTATGTAATCACGCTCATTATTAAAAGGATAAACAACAAAATTGTGGTGACAAATAATAATAGTCAGTTACAGTTGTTATAAATGATTGAAAGAAAAGGGAAAAATTTATGGGTCAAAATAATCAAGATACAGTTACAAGACTATCTATGGTGAGGTATAAAAGTATAAAAATTTTGACATTTGGTGAAAAAAAAGTAGAATTAAAATTGTTAGTATCATGGTTTATTATGTTTATTTATGTAATTATTGTTATTCTTATAATAGTATTTGTTCTTTTTTAAGAAAACCCATATTTAATTAACAATATGTTTACATAGTTTTATTTTTATAAATTATTTGTGTTTTTACTGTTGAAATTGTTATATTAGTGTTTTCATCATTTTATCTTGAAAAACACATGTTTGAAAGAATTTTTGTTTGATGTGAAGTATTTGTTGAAAGTTACGTGTTTCATTGTTAGGAATAATTTAATGCTAGAATCAATATTGGATGAGATGGTTAAATATACTCTTTAACTGAAATTTATTTTTTTACTCACTCTTTCGAGTTTATTGAATTTTTCTTATTTTGATGATCTAATAGGGTGGAGAATTTGATTATACAATAACACCACTTATTGTATAATACTTTAAAAAGGGTCTTTTGGAATATGTACTATGAAGTTTTAGATGAGGAAGGAAGAAGTGATGTTATGTTTGTACGTTGGTGTTTTTCAAATTATTTTTACTAGAATCATGATGTTAAAGTCATCCAAAGAAATTTGATATGAAGATTCGAAACATAAAAGTACTAAATTTGATATGAAAAAAAATGAAAGAAAATGAGACAATTAAAGGATACTCGAATAATTTTTTTGATATTGATAATAGATAAAGTTGTTAGGTAATTACCTATTTCTAGATGAGATGAGAAAAGAATGGTAATTATTCTAGAAAGATACGAAACATCTATTGTTTCATTCGAAAACATAAAGTATCTATCTAAGATTACGTTAGGAAATGTGTTACACGCCTTATAGGCAGGAGAGCAACAAAGTTTGATGGAAGAAGATTATATTATCAAAGGTGTTAAAGGTGTTTTAGTTGAAAGTACTTTTCAATTCAAAGACTACAAAAGGAGAAAATATAACCAAAATAGAAGTATACATGTCTTTTCATGTTGTCCCTATTATAAGAAAAATAATCACCAACTCAACAAATGTTGGTGTAGGTTAAATGTGAAAATATTGTAGTTAATTCAAGTAAAAGTTTGTATACTCAATCACTTTATAAAAGAGTATGATGTAAGTAATATTAAAATTTTCAATTATAAAAAAAAGTATTTTTTCCTCTATTTTTACTTCCATTCTTTCCTCCTACAAGTGGTATAAAGTGGAAGATTAGGGACTTTGAGCTTTTACAATCATGGATTCATCAAATGGAGGTGGAAATTTTCTATCTACCTTGCCAATTCTTTTGACAAAAATTATGATCATTGAGTTGCAAAATGGAAGTCATTCTTGGTTTTCAAGAAATACTGAAAATTGTGAAGGGTAGTATTATTGAGAAAGATGAAGTTGTAGTTAAGTAGAAAGATTATAAGGCTCATAGCCTTTTTCAACAGTGTGTGGACCTTGTTAATTTTGAGAATGTCACCAAAGTCAATTAAGCTGAGGAGGCTTCGGTTATTCTGTAGAAAACATATATATGGAGGTTCTAAGAAGAGAAGGAAAGTTAAGTTGTAGTCTCTTAGAATAAATATAAGCTGCTATATCCATACTTGATTAAGAGTATAAGCTTCGATTGCTAGTGAATTCAATGAAGGTCTGTGGAGAATCAGTTAAAGATTAGAATTTGGTGGGTAAAATTGAGACCTTTTTTTTTCTCAATTTAATTACATTGGGGTTGTGATTAAGAAGTCTAAGGACATAGAAAAGATGAAGGTTGAGGAGTTCGAATGTTCTTTGGAGGTTCATGAGATAAGATTACTATCAAGAATTGTTGGGAAAGTTGTTGAAAAACAAGCACTACAAGTTCAAGTTTCAAAGAAATGGGGTAAAATGGTGGGAAGTGGAGGAAATGTAAGAATAATGGTAGATTCAATAAGGAGGGATGGTCTTCAAGTCAAGATCAGTCCAATGATAATGATAAACCAAAATCTTGAAATAGATATGGTAGAGGTGGAAAGAAAGGCGAAGATAAAAGAAATTCAATGCTATAATTGCAAGAAATGGGGACATTATGCAACTGAGTAATAGCATGGCCAAGGAAAGTAAAAGAAAACAATGAGGATAAGGTCATTATGGCTCAAGATGAATCTGATGATGAACTCATACTTCTAATGGTTAAAACTTTGGGTGATATACCTTATTAAGAGAATTGGTTTCTTGATACTAGATGTTCTAACCATATGACTGAATACATGAATTGGCTTTCTAATGATACAAGCAAACAAAGCAAGGTGTAGTTTGCTGATAATATAACTATAGCAGGTGATATTGTGGTTAAAAGAAAGGGAAATAAAATAAGGTAGCACTAATGGAAAAGTGTTATATGTTTTTAGTATGAAATGTAATCTATTAAGTGCAAGTCAGTTGGTAGAAAAAGGCTTCTTAGTCACCATGAAAGATTATTTGCTCAAGATATATGATTTAAGTCAAATATTGGTGTTGAAGGTTCCTCTTTCAAAGAATATGGAACTTTTCAAACTAAGCTCCAAACTATTGAAAGACAACTTTATAATAGTTATGGTTGACAAATCAAATTAGCTTTATCATATTAGGTTTCCTCATTTAAACTTCAATAGTTTAAAACAATTAGCTAACAATGAAATGGTGATTGGACTTCCTAGTATTATTATGCCAGATAAAATGTGTGAAGATTGTCTCATTAGTAAACAACCAAGAAATGTTTTTAAATCACATATGCATATAAGAACTACAAATTTGTTACATGTACATTCTGATGTGTTTTGACTTTTTGAAGTGTCTTCTTTAAGGCAAAACAAATATTTCATTTCATTTACAAACGAATGTAGCTACATTATATAATTATACTTGATAAAGACAAAAAGTATTGAAGTTCTTGCATATGAACCAATATCAAATAGTTGTTACAGTACACAGGTTATGCAACAGGATCAACAGAGATGCTATTTGATTGAATGAAACGTTTGAATTCATTAATAATTCTTACAAGTTGATAAGAAGATTTTTTATTCAGTCGTCTTGGTTCTTCTCTCAAACAATGATTCTCCTTTTGGAATGTAGTATAGGAAAATCAGGATGTCAATCCAAGGAGTAGTGAAAAGGAATAGGCAGTGATTGAATCGTGCAGATTATGGGGAGCTAATGAAGTGAATCAGTGATGCTTTGTGTTATGATTTTATGTGACAGTGATGCAACGAGGGATGAATACAGCTGGATGAAAGGAAGTTCGAATGTATTGAATGGAAGCTGTCTTGATATGTGAATGTAGTGGTTGATGTATGTATTTTTCTTTGTTTTTATTTTCGGTATATGAAGAGGGGAGTTTGTTACAGAATTATGGAACTAAAATGATCCTAAGCTAGGAATGCTGAATGATAAGGACAATGTTTTGATTATGAAAAGAACTATGTAGAAATGATTCAGTAAGCTTCTAAACCAACTTTATTCTCCAATGCGAAGTTTATCTAATGCTAAATTGCAACTACAGAAGCTGATGAAAACAGACTAATTATTCCAAATTCGAAATCCAGAAAATTGACCAAAACAAGAACTGCAACCCAGAACTTGATCAAAAGAAGAACACAACCTAGAAAACTAACCAACACGAAGAACAGTGATTCCAAACAGCAAGTACGAATCAAATTTTATTTTCTTTTTCGAAACTAAAACAGAATGATTGAATTACAAAGAACTCAAACCACTGAAACGAATCTAACAATTACAGAAAGCGATAAACGATCGAGTGCTGGATATTCCTTAGAATGCACAACAAGAGTGATTACAAGCAATTATTCACTTAAAAGACATTTAAGTGTTGTAGATTCTTAAGAAGATACTAAGAAACCTCTCAGGTTTGATTACAGATTCACAGATCAACCAAGAACGAAACTATGGACAGATTAAACTTTGAAACTATTGAACAAAGCAAAACAACGACGAACAATCAGCAGAGATTTAAAACTTGAACTGTAAAATCCTAATTCTAACTTCAGGAATTTAAATGCTAAAACAATTGAAAGCGAAACTAAGAATCTAAGAGAAAAGGCTTCAGAACAGACAGAACACAAGAATCTTTATTCCATCATAGTAAAACTACCATTGTAAAAACGAAAGCTTAACTACTTTGCACGCGAGAGAACTACAAGAACGAGAATGCTTTTAAGCTTCGGAATGCCAAATCTGAGTTTCTACAAAGCATATATTGCAATTCCTTCAGTCGCATGACAAGTTGATATGAATCAACATGCAGTGCAATACGTCCAGGGAATTACTGAAGCATTGCTACAGTAACGCGTTCAAGAAACAGAGCACACAAAGACACGCTGAAATTCTTCTTCTTTTTCTTATATTAAAAGTGAATGGATACAGTGAATATATACAAGGTGCAATGAGTAAACTAAACAGAACTAACCAACTAAAAATGATTATATGTAACAAATTAGGTTGGTTATAATAGCCCCGCAAGCTGCATGGTGGATGTTAAGAATCCCAAGCTTGGATATGATATCTCTGAACGTATGATTTTCAAGAGGCTTAGTAAAGACGTCTGCTAACTGTTGTTTGGAACTGATAGGAAGTAATTGAAACAGCCCAGCCTTGAGTTTTTCACGTACAACATGACAGTCAATATCTATGTGCTTCGTTCTCTCATGAAAAGTGGGATTTGCAGCTATATGACGAGCAGATTGGCTATCACAGTATAGAGCTCCAGGAGGGGGTTGGATGTTAAGATCATGCATGAGATAATTCAACCACTGCAATTCACATGTAGTGGTTGCGAGTGCCCTATATTCTGCTTCTGAAAAGGACCTTGACACTGTACTTTGTTTCTTCGACTTCCAACATACAAGGGAGGACCCGAGGAAGATACAATAGCCTGTGATGGATCGTTTGGTGTTGGGGCATGCGGCCCAGTCAGAGTTGCTAAAAGCTTTGAGCTGCATGTCTGAATTTCTTGGGAAAAATAAACCTTGAGTTGGTGCATTTTTTATATACCTGAGTACACGTTGAGCTGCTTTATGATGCTGCACAGTGGGAGCCTGCATGAATTGGCTAAGAAGCTGAACAGCAAAACTAATGTCTGGTCTTGTATTAGTCAGATAAATTAGCTTTCCAATAAAGCGCTGGTAAGTAACAATGTTGTTCATGGGAGTTCCTTGATCAAACAGTGACTTGGTGTCTTTAGCTATAGGAGTCATACTTGGTTTAGCAGCAAGAAGCCCAGAATCAGCCAACATGTCAAGCGCGTATTTCCTCTGATTGATGTGTATTCCTTCTTCAGTTCGAGACACTTCTAATCCTAAGAAAAACTTAAGTTCCCCGAGATCCTTTACCTTAAAGCTTTGGTCAAGAAATTGGATGGTCTGCTGAATATCAGAACGTGAATTTCCAACTAATATGATGTCGTCAACGTAGACAAGCAATGCAGTGAATGTATCTCTAGTTTTTCTGGTGAAAAGGGAGTGATCTGAAGCTGACTGTGTGAAGCCAAGATTTTTCAATGATGTGGAAAGTTTATCGAACCACTGCCGGCTAGCTTGTTTTAACCCGTGTAGTGACTTTTTCAGCTTGCAAACTTGGCCAGATTTATGTCCAATTATTCCTGGGGGAAGTTCCATGTAAACCTCTTCATTTAGATCTCCATGGAGAAAAGCATTGTTCACATCTAATTGGTGAAGATGCCAATCTTGAGCTGCTGCAAGTGCAAGGAGTAGACGTATGGTAGTCAACTTGGCAACGGGTGAAAAAGTATCAAGATAATCAATACCTTCCAGTTGTGTGTACCCCTTGGCAACTAATCGAGCCTTGTGTCTTTCAATTTCTCCATCAGCCCTGTGTTTAACTTTATACACCCATTTACATCCAATTGGTTTTTTACCTGCAGGTAGATCAGTGATAATCCATGTCTTATTTAATTCTAAAGCCTTTATCTCTTGACTCATGGCTTCTTGCCAAACTGGAATAAGTTTAGCTTGGTTGTAATCAGCAGGTTCCTCACTAGCAGATATGTATAAAGAGAAATGTCTTTGTCCTGCAGACAGTTTTTCATAGTTTATGAAAGAAGAAATTGGATATAAATTCTTACCTGTAACATCTTTTTCTTCAGATTCAGTAGCATTAATAATTGCATGATGGTAGTCTTTTAAAAAGGTGGGTGCACGTCTGATTCTTGAGGACCTTCTGAGAATGTTGGTTTCCTCTTCTTCTGGATCACTTTCTAGATCACTGCTGTTATTATTATTGGCAGCAGGCATCTCTACATCACTAATATCAGATATTTCAATTATTTGATTACATTCATTATTTTCTTCCTTTAATTCAGGTTCTTTATCAGATTTATTTTGGAATGGGAACAAGTGTTCATAAAATTGGACATTTCTAGATATCAAAATTTCCCCTAGTGTTAACATCTAGCACAACATATCCCTTAGTTCCATTTTTGAAACCTAAGAATATACATTTTCTGACTCTTGGGTCAAATTTATTTCTGTTTCTTTCAATGGTAGAAGCAAAACATAAAGATCCAAAGACTTTCATGTTAAACAGATTAGGTACAGTTTTAAAAACCAATTCATAGGGTGTTTTATGACCAATTACAGTAGAAGGAATCTTGTTAATAAGATGAACAGCATGACATATAGCATAAGACCAAAAACTCAATGGAATATTTGATTGGTAAAGCAAGTTGCGGCAGACATTTAGAATGTGTTGATGCTTCCTTTCAACTACAGAGTTTTGTTGAGGTGTCTCTATACATGTTGTTTGATGATTGATCCCATATTTATCATAAAGATCTCTATAAAGAAATTCCTGGCCATTATCAGATCTAACAGTTTTAATCTTGATATTATACTGATTATGCATTAACACAATGAAATTATCCAAGGCTCTCCTAGTTTCAGATTTATTTTTCATTAAGAAAACTCATATAAATCTACTATAATCTACTATAGTGAGAAAATATTTGTGACCATGTATAGATGTTTCAGCTGAGGGTCCCCATATATCTACATGCACAAGTTCAAGAAACTGTGAACTTCTAGTGCTACTATGTGAGAAAGGCAACCTGTGTTGTTTAGCATAGTGACATGATTCACAAACTCTAGTTTTATCGAAATGTATGGGTGACCAAGTCTAAGATGCCATAGATCCACATCTGTTTTTCTTGAACTGTTCTGCACTATTGCTGTATTGACCAGGTTCTTCTCTGCTGCTTGGAGGTAATACAAGCCATTTACCAACTCAGCTTCTCCAATCATCCTCATTGAAGTTGCATCTTGAATCTGACAAAACTTATGGAAAAAAATTAATTTGCAATTCATAGATTCAATAAGCTTTTGTACAGACAGTAAGTTAAAAGAAAACTCTGGTATATACAGGACCTTATACAAAATTAAGGTTTTAGAAATCTTAACTGTTCCAGCATATTTTGCAGTAATTAATGTACCATTAGGCATTCTTACAATTATAGGACTGATCTTATAGAAACATGCAAACAAAGAAGCATTATTAGATACATGGTCAGTGGCACCTGTGTCAATGATCCAAGATTCTAAGACGTGCTTACCTCCTTCACTTGGTCTAGGAGATGACTCACCAATGATGTTATTTACTTTGTGGTCAATTTTGGAATCTTGAAGCAGTTTAAGAATTTGTTGCAATTGGTCCTTTGTGCATTGCAGATCTTCCTGTCTTTCTTTCAGATTTTCTGATGCAGACTCGTTCTTGTTGTTGAGGGCATTTTGGAAATTTTCAGAAGCAATGTGGTTGATGCTGTGTTCATTTCTTTGCTTGTACCATGGTGGAAATCCATGCTTTGAATAACATTCATCAACTGTATGATTCAATTTGTGACAATAACTACATCGCGCTTTCCCTGATTCTTATTCTTCCCCTTGAAACTGGTTTTCCAATTGCTGTTGCGGTTTGCCTTCTGTAATTTCCAATTGGCCTGAGAATTCATGGAGTTGACAAAAGTCTTGTTCTCAAGTTTGATTACCATTGACCAATTGTCTTTCTTGTTGCATGACAAGGGAAAATGTCCGATTGATGATAGGAAGAGGTTCCATCATCAAAATCTGGGATCTAACAGTGGTATAAACATCATTGAGCCCTTTCAAGAAACATATTACATACTCAGATTCTTTGTAACCCACAATAATCTTGATCGCATTGCATTTACAAACCGGACTTGGCCTCAAAGAATCTAATTCTTCCCAAAGAATTTTTAAATCAGTGAAGTATTCGGATACACTCCTTTCGCCTTGTCTGGTTGAGTGCAGTTCCTGAAGGAGATCTGAAATGCGGAAGTGGTCGCCTTTAGAGAACCGCTCCTTCAAATCGTTCCACAATTCTTCTGCATTATCAATGTATATTACACTTTGAGCAATCTGTTCCGTCATTGCCCGTGTGATCCATGATATAATCAACACATTACACCTCTCCCATGCATCATACAATGGGTCAGTTTCATCAGGTTGAGTAATTCCCCCATTGACAAATTTAAATTTGTTTTTTGTCAAGAGCGCCCTCTTCATGTCTCGACTCCAACTGTGGTAATTGGTTCCATTCAATTGTGGATTCACAAGCACCATTCCAGGATTTTCTCCTGGATGAATATAGTAGGGGCTTGCAGGATTCATGTGATTGTCTAACTCACCAATAGGAGTTCCCATAATCAAGAACAGCAAGAACAAATTCAAGACTTCAAAGATTAAAAAGTAAAAGTATTATGAAAGATGAAAAAAGAATTAAGAGCGGAAGCAGAGCGGGAATTAACCCGCTCTGATACCATATTGCAATTTCTTCAGTCGCATGACGAGTTGATATGAATCAACATGCAGTGCAGTACGTCCAGGGAATTACGGAAGCATTGCTACAGTAACGCGTTCAAGAAACAGAGCACACAAAGACACGCTGAAATTCTTCTTCTTCTTTTTCTTATATTAAAAGTGAATGGATACAGTGAATATATACAAGGTGCAATGAGTAAACTAAATAAAACTAACCAACTAAAAATGATTATACGTAACAAATTAGGTTGGTTATAATAGCATAATTATCTATTTATATTACATGTTCATCATAATTACTGCACGGGCCCATAGTCAACTTGAGGTGGTCCAGAACTTGAGAGGTGTTTCTCATCATTGTAACTCACTGTAATCTCACTTTGAACACGTGGTAAAATTCTAATTCTCCTCCGTTTTGTGTGATTTTTGTTTTGTTAGCAAGATGCACGAGTGTTCTTTCGATTAAGACTAATTTCATGATTTTTGGATCTTGGATGAGTTTAATGGACTTCAATCACTGAGATGGGTTTTTCGTGTTTGCCAGTTGACTTCTTCAGCTACTGTCGAACTCACTTAATTAGCTTACCAAAAATCCAATTCTGGTCCAAATTGTATGATTCAAAATCCAAATTGAAGTCCAATGAGTCTACTTTCTTCTCGTACTGATTTCGTGATTTTAGGAGCTTTTTAGCGTCTGGAGATCTAATTCTTCAAGTTCCATTTCTGCACCGAATTGCACGATTCCAGTTTCTATGAAAAACTCTATGTGTTTATTTTAATCTGCATCAAGAATCACGATTTTAGGAGTATTATAGCAAAATATATAAGCAAAACAGTCGATGAACATCATACTAAATATATAATATTATGGTGCTTTGGTGCTATTTTTAGGATTTAACTTATTCTAAGCTTCATAATTCCTATAGAATGTATTTTATTATTAATTTAACTATTATAACTTATTTAATCTTACCCAAATATACTTATAGACTACATAAAATATCCTAAAATAGAGCCTTATCACACGTACAAAGTTTACAAGATAACCTATACTAACAAATTAATGAAAGAGAGAAACTACAGAAAAATAATTCCAGGTAACAGAAAAATAAACTGCGGGAAAACAAAAAAAATAGAAACAGAAAAACGGTTTTTCATATTAACCCCTCAAGTTGGGTTATGAATATTGATCATTCCAAGCTTGAAAACCATCTTGTTAAACAGATTAACCTCAAGAGATTTTGTCAGAATATCAGCTATTTGTTGGTTGGAGAAAATCAGAAGAAGATGGAATAGTTTAGCTTTAAGATTTTCTCGGACCACATGACAATCTATGTCAATGTGCTTGGTCCTTTCGTGAAAAATGGGATTGGAGACAATGTGCCTAACTGGTTGACTGTCACAATACATTATGACAGTAGAAGAAGGTTAAACATTGAGATCTTTCATTAGGTAGCTAAGCAATTGAACTTCACAGGCATGAGTAACGAGGCCCTATATTCAAGCCTCCGAAGAAGATATGGAAAGAGTGTTTTGCTTCTTTGACTTCCAACATATGAGAGATGATCCAAGAAAATGCAGAATCCAGTGGTAGAGCGTCTTGTGTCAGGACAAGCAACACAATCCGAATCACTGAAGGCCTTCAATTGTAATTCTAAATTCCTGGGAAAGAAAAGACCTTGGGCAGAGCCTTTTTAATGTACCTTAGATCCGATGTGCAGCCTTATAGGGTTGAATGGTAGGACTTTGCATGAACTGACTGAGAAATTGTACTGCAAAACTAATATCAAGCTTTGTGTTAATCAAATAGATTAGTTTACCTATGAAGTGCTGATAATCAGTGGGATTGGGATTCTCCATGGGAATTCCTTGTTCAAAGAATGATTTTGTATTTTTAATCATAGGTGTAGACTGTGTTTTGCACTCAATAATCCAACTTCAACTAGCATGTCAAGGGCATATTTCCTTTGATGAATGTGAATGCCTTCTCTTGACCTTGCAACTTCAAAACCCAAAAAATATTTTAGATCACCTAAACCCTTAACCTTGAAAGTTTTATCCAGAAATTCAGTGATCCTTTATATGTCAGTTCAGGAATTTCTTGATAGAATAATATCATCTACATACATTAATGAAGATAATTTGTCAGTATTCTTCCACCTTTTTCAATGAAATTTCAGAAATTATTTGTAAAAGATGATTATTCTTGGATTACTCGTGCCATGAATGATCAAATTGCACAAAGTGTGGTGTATATTGATAATGCGGAAGAACTCTGGCAAGACCTCAAAGATAGGATCACTTCAGGATCTTTGACCTTCTTCAAGAAATGCATTCTATTCGTCAAGGAGAAAGAACTATCCTTGAGTATTTGACCGATCTCAAGATTTTATGGGAGGAGCTTGATTCCCTGAGGCCAAATCCTAGTTGTACGTGTGAAACAAAATACAAGTGTGATGTCATGAAGATCATAATCAGATACAAGCAATCTAAAAATGCGATTTGCTTTCTAAAAGGCCTTAATGATGCCTACAACACTGTGAAAACATAAATACTCATTATGGAACCTCTACCTACTGTCAATTGCGTCTTCTCTCTCGTACTCCAAGAAGAAAGGCAATTGGTTGGAAATAATGTCCTTGAAGGGAGAAGGATATCATTCTCTAGAATCTTATGGATTTCATGATAAGCAACTCAAAAAAATAAAAAATGTAAATGAAACTTATTCATGGGATTGGAAAACTCAGTAATATTGTCAAATCCAGTATTATTCTAGTAGTAGTTGAAGAAATAAATAATGAACACAGTAGTTAACTTGATAACATGAACTAAAAAAACTCTTACTCAATAAAAAACAGCCTAGGTAGATAAGTTTACCAAGAATACTTGTAAATTTTGAAATCTTCCTTGATAATAGATAAAGAAGATTTGGTGCACTTTGTTTTGTCCGCATAGACTAAACCTATTGACTATGTTGAAGAATTGAAGCAAAAATTGTGAAGAGTTGCAATGATAGAAGAGTTGCAAGCCATAAAAAAAAATCAGACCTAGACTTTATCTTAATTGCTTTTTAATAAAAGATCAATAGAAATTTAAGTTGAAGGTTATTCTTTGCACATCAATTGTCAAGTTGTCAAGTGTAATGTGAAATTCATGGTTAAAGGATTTAAAAAAAACAAAGTCTTTATTATTCATAAATATTTGCTTGAGTGGCTAGAATTAAGATAATAAGGCTGATTTTAGAATTTAAGGGGGGAAAGGAGTGATCTTTGTTTCAATTAGATGTGAAATCATCTCTCATAAATGGTCTACTTGAGGAAGGTGTATATGTTACACAATCCGTATATTTGAAATTAAAGGTAGTGAAATCAACCCATATAAGTTAAATAAAACATTATATGATTTGAAACCTGCCTTATACCCTATTTTTTATATTGAAATATTATTTTAAAACAATTTAAAAATGATATAAATTTTTTATTGATGTCCATTTATATAGATGATATACTAGTCACATTTATGTAAATGATATATTAATCACAATAAATGATCTTATTGAAATTGATATTTTAAAATATTATTAGAGTTTGTGAAAAATATGAAAATTTATATTTCATCAACAAAAGTATGCTATTTATATATTGAAATATAAATTTATATTTATGAAAGAAGCAAGAAACAAAAACAAGATAAACATGTTAATATAGGAAAGGTTGAAATTGGTGTAATACCCACTAAATTACAAGTAATTAAATCAGAAATAGGTTTTAGAGTATAAGAGTTGTCCCACTAAATTAATTAGATATATAGGTTTTAGAAAGTAAGAGTGGATTGGGTATGGTATTTTTAGTACTTAATTAAGGAGAATTATTGTAATTGATTTAAGTACACCTATTTTTTGATATAATTAGAGTATGATATAAGTAATATTTAGATTTTCAAAAATAAAAAATTTTTATTTTTCTTTTTCTATTTATATTTTTTTTCATTTTTTTGTCTATAACAACAATATCACAAATGTTACTATGTAAAAAAAATACACTATGAAAATCAACCAACAAGTTATAATTTTATAGAGAAAAAACAAGAAGAATATTTTTTTACAATAATTTTATGAGAAGATATAATTTCAAATTTATCTCTTATATTTTTTAAATATAGCAATAACTTTGATTTCACAGGTAATAAAAATAAGAATTTTAAAATTATTCTAATTATTGGTAATTTTTTTTACAATTATACGTGAATACATCATAATCATATGTTACCTCTTCATAGATACTTACTTTATTCTTCCAACATTTCTAATGTCCACCATTAACACATAAATTAGATTGAAAAACAAATTTTGAATATTTATTTTTTTAAATATAAAAGTAAAATAAATATAACAATGTTGAGATTCAACTGTATTATTAATGCATAGCAGTAAATTAGTAAATTATGTTAATGAATTTTACACCACAATTGTGGATCATAACAAGTGTGGGAAGCAACAACATGAAAAATTGTGAAGTGTATTGTTAATGCATTGCAGAAAATCATGTTAATGAATTTTACATTACAATTGTGTATCATAACAATTGTGTGAAACAGCAACAAAAAAATTGTGAAGTGTGTTTAAAGTCACTACTCTTTCAAATAAGAATCTTTATTATTATGAACTCTCAACTCATCTCTTTTTCACATTCCATTAAATTATAAACTGAAAAGGGGAGGTTCTTAAATTTATCCATTTTAAAGTAGAAATCAATTATAAGTATTAACTTTCACTCGAACACTTTCAAGTAGAAATCAATTATAAGTATTAATTTTCACTCGAACATTCAACATTATTTATTTATATATATATATATATAAATCAATAGAGAATCCGATAAAAATATTAATTAAATCTTATGGAAATGAGTCTTATATAGAAAGTTGAGACTTTTGATAGTTAATTATAATATAAGTTATAATTTATATTTTATATTTTTTACTTTTTTTTTTTTTTTAATAATAATAATGTTTAAGCTATATTTACTTCATGTTAAAAAATATATGAATTAAGTAATATATCTAAGTTATGTTCCAATATTAAATACCTTAGTTTATTAATAATTTACACAGATATAGGTGTTTCCTAAAGAGTAAAAGTCCATTATATTTCACTTCATTTTTTTCATCTAAAGTAAATTTAAATAAATATATAAAATTTTAATTTATTTTTAAAATCAATTTAAAAAATAAAATTTACTTCTTTTTATTTATATATTATAATTAAAAATATTATAATTAAAAATAAAATAATATAAATCTCATCAAAATATTAACTTACTATGTTAGTCATTTTACATTTTATTTTATTGTATTTATGAGATAAAATTTGATTACTTTTTTTTATTAGTATTGTACCTCTTTTAGTAGTTTAATTATATTTTTTTTATAAGAATTTTCTGTCCCCCTAAATGAAGGTTCTCTCATGACGGGATAGATTCTCGAAATTACCAGAAGGATTGGGATTATAGTTTTCAGAATCATGGTAGGATCCAACTGGTGGACAGCAAAACTAATGAAAAAAAGTACCACTGTAATAAAACCTTTTTCCATCCAAAACCAAAACCTTTTTCCATCCAAAACCAAAACCTTTTTCCATCCAAAATCAGGGTTTTAGATTTTCACTTTGACAAATGAAAGGTTCATGTAGACAATCACATTTCAAAATAGAATAAAAAGAAAGTTATTAATTACTAATATGACATGGATGAACAGAAAGGTCTTGATTTTTTTTCTATATCAGAATCTCATTTATAAAATATTTATAAAATAATATATATAAAACCATTGGACTTAATACTCTTATCACAACCATTTGCTTGTACGATAGTTATTTTATTTGTTTCCTATTATAACTCTTTTAGAAAATTAAAATGGGTTTCCGGATTGTGAATTAAAAAAAATATTAAGTGTAGTAATTTTGTTGGAGATACTATAAACCTTACTAATGTATGTTACTCTTGCCCTATATTGTAATTCACTATACATCCTTCAACAAAACTAGTAACCCTTAAGACAGTTTCAGCCATTTGTTACCAGATTTTTAAATAATATGTGGGTCACATCTTTCAAGTCATGTTATTACTTTTAAATTGAGTAATTGTAAAAGAATATGCTTTAACAAAATTGAAAAAAAAATATGATTAGCTATCATATAAGTTACTAATGATCAACTAAACAATTATTAGTGATATTGGATTATACACTCATTATTTTATATAGAAAAATATGTGATTACACTTTCATTATTTCTGATAGAAAAACATTGATAAAGAGATTTTGTATTTTAATTCTTGACAGATTTTTAGAGGAGAAAATGCAAGCAAAATGACTAAAAAATCTTCAGGTATAGTGAATCTGAGAAGAACCATACTATACAACTTGTGAAAGGTTTTGTATAAAGTGTTTAAGGGAAAAACAATGTAATGCCTACTTGTTGGAACAAGTGCAATCACACACTAAAAAATAAGTTCTTCTAAGTTTTTTAACCAGGTTAAATACCTATAATATATATACTTGATTGAGAAATTTATTATTATTTATAAAATTAGAATAAATGTTTTAAAAGATATACTCAACTAATATTTAGAATTTTAATGTAAAGTGTCATTTGAAGTCTTGAACACAAAAATTATACAAATAATTTAGATTGGATTGAGAACATATTGTAAATATGAATCAATATTATATGTCTTTAATTAAATATAAACAATGACTTGAGATCTTGATTTTATTTAGTAAAAATACAATTATAATATATTGTTGGTGTGAAAAAATCTTATTTCTTGAATGTTTTAATATTACTTTTTATTATTTATTTATATACACAATTCTTTTTTTATTTATATTAAAAGGTAATAGAAAAATAATAAACTAAACTTCCAAGGTTTAGTACAAAGTATATAGATGGTGTTGAATATTTTTAGACTTTACTTATATTAAAGGAAGACCTCAACGTCATGAGATTTTATGTCCTTGTACTAGTTGTAGAAACTGTTGTTGGGTTAGAAGAAATGTGGTGTATGATCATTTAATAGCAACAGGATTTTTACGATATTTGGGTTCATCATGAAGAGGAAATACTTTCGCCTGCACTAATTGACAATGAGATGGAAGATAAAGAAGACTTACAAGATGATATTAGTATATATTTTTTAAAATATTCCACATTGAAAGAACAATTAAAACATCGTCCATTGTCTATTCCTGAAAATCATTTCAAACAATTGATAACCTATTGGAAGAATGATACTATTCAGGTATATAAATTCAATAGCTCTTTATTTTTGTTTTCTGGTTATTCTACTTAGAATTATATTTATGTGTCATGATAATTTATATGTCTTAGTATCTTATTGTATTCAAAGTTGTTTGTATTATCATCTTAGTTTAATTTTATTCTCTCTCCAAAATATAGAGAATTAGTAAAAAACAATATAATTAATAAGACTAAGCAAAAGTATATGCATCGCATGAGACCAATCAACTTTACTAGAATCCGAGCTCAATTGGTATTGTATTATTTGTTTGTCTCATTCTATATATTTAATACTTGTCATTAATGTATGGAGAAGAAGTCAGTAGGGTTGAAATGTTTATTAAAAACCGTCAAGGTCGTAAAGGTTGAAAAGGAAAAGTAGTGGATGAAGAAACACTAGATCTTATTATAAGTTTATTTGTATTTATAAAATGTCTAATATTTTCATCATTAACTCAACAATATTGATTTCTTTGTAGTCTAAGCTACAAAGTTCAATTTAAAATTCAACTGAAACAATGAAACAAACATTTGAATATTTTTTGGAAAAGAAAAATATGGACGAGTTCGTTACTATGGAAGAACTATGACATCGACACTATTGAAAAAAAATCAAGAAATTGATGTTATTAAAAAAGAACATGCTATTGAGATGCATGGTCTGGCAAAGAAGATTGAAGGTTTAGAGGTAATGATGACATTCATGCTTCAACAACAAAATTCTAATATGGATGAGGAGGATATAGAACAAATTATAGTAGAGGTTTTAGGCAAACAAAGTAGTGCAGTTAGCCCACATTCCTCTCCTTCAACTCATGTTCCTAATTATGATAAAGTAATTTTAACCTTTAAGTTTATGAAATAATTTATGATTATATTTTTTTTTGTTATTATAAATTAACTAAACATGATTCTCATTATGTATTTTCTACATTTTTTACAAGTTGCATCTAAAGATAATCTTGAAGAAGAAAATAATGATTAACCTAATTGCAAAATAATGAAAAAAAAATAATTTAAAACTTTGTTTTAATTTCAGCAAAAATTATATGTTATGAATTATAAAATGAATTTTATGTTATATTTATGAATTTATTTTTGTTAAGGGATTTTTTGGTTGAAGAGTGAGAAATTCAGTAGTTTAATAACTATTATATATATTGATTTATATAATCAATTTTATTACATGTATTTTTTTTTCTCTTTGAAAATTAAACTTTAATTAATCTAAAATTTAGAATAAATATAATTTTTATTTTTTATTTTTTTACATTATCTAATCTCTTAAATGGTAAATAAAATACATTTTGATTTTTAAATTATTTTTTTTAGACATTAATATTGTCTAAAAAGGTTGAAAATATTTAAAATTATGGTTTAAAAATAAAACAATGAAAAAAATGAAAAAAAAATGTTACCTATGAAGTACCAATAAAATCATTGTTTAACCGTGATATAAAAATAAAATAATGAAAAAAAAATATTACATAATAAATACAAATAAAACCGTTGTATAAATATTCTTAAAAAACCGTTAATTCACGATTGCATACTTTAAGATTAGAAATTTGTTGTGAAATTGTTACCTAAACGATATTTTAATTTTAAACAACTATTTTTTAGTTGTTATTTAATGCTATTTTAGTGTAATATGTAACACATATCTCACATTCAAAGCAAGTTGTTAATACATTGTTGTTGGTTAGTATAAATCATAAAAATATGACTTACGATCATGTAGTGCTCTCATCAAACTCCTAATAAACAAGTTTATCTAAAAATACTTTTAAAAAATAAAACAAAAATAATTGTTTTTAATTTAAAATTATTTAATATTATAAGTTCAAAATATTTTTTTTTTAATTATGTAATATTTTATCAAATTAATTTAGTTTATGTAAAATAATAATTTCTTAAAAATGTTTATCATCTTTATTATAATGACATAATCATATCATATGATATGGTTATGATTTTATTTTTGTTAAGTATTTTTAGTTTTAGTATTTATTATATTATAAATAAAAATTATCTTATATTTTTTTGAAATTTAGACACTTGAAACTTAAAAAGTATATTGAGATATTTTTCCGTCGTTATAAATACAATGTATATTATATAAGTTAAAAGTGTTAATCAATATAATTAATATATATATCATTCACAAGGATCATTAGGTGGAAATTTAAAAAAGTAATTTATTTATTTTTTATCCTTCACTTGTAATTATAATAAAATTATAACATAGTGTAGTATATTTTAATTTGTAATATATTTTCTTCAAATATTAAAAAAAATTCTAACCTAATAGAAGAAATATGAAAGGTGATAAGAGGCAAAAGGGTAGTGACGTGACAGAAAGAAGAGTGGCTAGCATAGAAGCATGGATGCATTGTGTGACAAAGGTGTCAAAAGGAACTGGTGGAAGAGAAAAGCACATGAACGAAGAAGAAGAGTTGGTGAGGAACTGGTGAAGGAGAACAATTAACAATGCTGTGATCCACGATGTAAGAAGAGGAGAAGAAGAGAAAGAAAAAGTTCACAACGTAAATGAAAAGTGAGGGAGAAGACCTTATTTTAATGATTTTGTACAACGATTGTTATTTGAATCGATGTAAAAAGTATCTGTTACATTAATGCCTTTAATATTTTTGAAATTACCTCCATTTTTCCTTATTTTAGTAACTTTCTACATATGTTTTTATTTAACCTAATGTAGAAACTATCTATTTTATACATTACTTCAAATAACAACCAATGTAAAATAAGTTTTAGATGATGAACTAATGTTATTTAGATGATGAAAAATAACTTTTATTCACTAGTTTAATAAAAAAAAACTTCTCAAAAGATAATTCAAATGATAAATAGTTACGTATATATTCTTAACCCTTCTTGTTGCCTTAATATATGTTAATTTGAATTTCAAAATTTAAATTTAATTCTCTTCTTTTTTTATGGCTTGTTTCTTCCTCCGTTATTGTTTGAAATTCTAATTTTTTTTTTTTTTATATCTTCTTCACTAGTTGTGTACTCTTCATTCATCAAATCTAAAATATAACTTTTTCTTTCATATAAAATTTGAATACTTCAATTTATTAAGCACGGGTAATCACAGAAAAATTGTGTTCAAAAGACACCTTATATATCTTTTGAAAGAACAATCTAAGTAGAGCATCGTTCACAATATAATCTCCTGCATTACTCTTTGGTACTTTTATACTTGGAAGACATGTAACATTTTTACTAATCTTGCACAAATCCTTTGTATTTTTCAATAACGTAACAAATGCTTTGTATCTTTCCAATATCATTACTAGAATTTTCTCACTTAATTTGGAATTACTACTAAAAAAAATATGACATAGTGATTAAAATTTTTATTTCTAATCAAAATAGTGACCGAAACAATGAGCAACCTACTTTGGTCACTAATGCATAGTATTTTGTGACAAAATAATGACAAAATTTATGACTAAAACATTAACTGATTTGAGAATCTAATATATTGAAGAACTAGGTTAACTTTAAAAGAAGGATTGAATAGAGCCATGATATTGGGTGGATATTAAGTAGGTATTCTAAAGTATCAGAAACAATACAAGAAGAGTAATGTATATAAAGAGAGTTCGAGTTATACTGGTTTATCCCAAACTCTTAAACTATGTCACTCCTGACTATCCCGTCTTAGTTTCTCCCTAAGACTAAGAACTACAAGTATTCTTAATTGTCACTCTTGACTACTAAGAAAATAGTGTTTAAAAAATTATTAAAAGAAAATACACTACAAATAGCAAATAAAATATTTTATTTTATTTACGAGATGAAATATTTGATTATTTTAAATCAAAGAGATTTAATTTTGATTTAATCCACATATAATTCATAATATAATTTTATATCATATTACAATATAATATATTAATTATATTGGATTATCTGTTATAAGAAAGATTTAATTATAATTTTATATCATATTTCAAAATCTATTTAATTTTGTAGAATCTAATTTAAATCAGCATATAATATTTCATATAATTTTATTACAGATTTTTTTCAAATAACAACATATTGAATACTTAATTTTTCATAAGAGAAATTGATTATAAATCTCATAAGAATATTTTAAAATATGTTTATGAAAAATAAATAAATAAATTTAAAATTTAATTTTTTATTAAGCCGACTAGTTTTTATATAATCTATTATTTATATATATATATATAAAGTTATATTAGTATTAGCTTTATTATCAATTATAAAATAACTATTTTATAAATATTTTTTTATTAACTTTTAATTTATTCAAAATATTTTTTATTTATTATTATTAAAATATATTATTCAAAATATTTTTTATTTATTATTATTAAAATATATCTTGTAAGAGTTAATAAATCATTAAGATTTTAACATATATAAATAATATCCATACATTTACTCAAAAAAGTATTATTATATTTATTATATGTCTAAAGTTTTCAAATATAATAATATTTATAAGTCCTTTATATGAAATTATAAACTTCATAATATCTTACTCTTATAATTAAGTGGATTATCCTCTCTTCTATTGAGATTCACTTTTTGTGTAAAAAACACAAACATCATAGTTCAAGAATACAAAAGTACAAGAATGGATAAGTTAAAGGATTTTAAATCATCACAACATACAAAATATTATCATATTTTGAAATATTCAACACACACAAACACACTAGCCTACTTAGGTTTTTTTTATATATTAAGTAAAAATTGATGACTTTTGAAAGATTGTATAAATTTCAAATATGAAGAACTAACACATGATCATGCACATAGACATTAGGTTACACACCAATCATCTGACTCTTTTTAACCTTCAAACTCATCCAACCTATACCAATTCAGGTACCAAATATTAGGGTAACTTCTACCACTTATCATGTCTTAGTTTTTTTCGCCCAAAAACAAGTGGCATAACTTCCATCAACTTTTCACCATATAATATCTTTATCTATATGATTCAAAATACTATTAAAGTTTGGATATCTCCATCAATGTACATCCTTAAATTCATACACACTAATTATCAAACATAATAGTACCTCCAACAACTCAATATGATAGTAGCCGACCTCACTACCCATTTTAAATATCATAGATCTCATATAACAATTTCATCACAACTCAAAAGTCCAATTTATAATCATACGATCATATCTACTCAATATTTAAGCCACATAATCATGTCAGTTTTATTTCAATCAAAGTATGCTAGTTTATACCCAATAACAAGGAAATTTCACTCAAAGATGGTTTATTTTGCTTAGTAAATTAAAGCTAGTAAGTCAAGAAATCTACTAGCATAAATCCACTCAATGCCTCATCATCAGCTTAGTAGAATTAAGTCCAAGACTCAATTGTGCTCTGCTTAAAGAATTTGGACCCAAAACCAAGGTAGTTTCCCAAGCTTTCCTCTAAAACAATTCTATTGAGAAAAAAAATTTGTGCACTTAATGAATTATGCAAAAGATATCAATTATGCATAATCACTATTCCATTCCTTTTATCCAAGTCTCTTCTTAATACGTTTTAACATCTTTTAAAAGGTTTATGTCAATAATTAGATCAAATGAAACTAATTAGTAATTTTACTTTTCAATTTTCAAAAAGTAACTTTATTCAACATTTTTATCTTCTAATTCTTATTCAGCAACCATAATTTATCATAACATTTAAAATATGCTTAATATCAATATTTACACATATAATCCAATTTAGAATATCTCATCTACCAAATATGATCAGTTTCAAATTAATTTCTCATTTTCAAATAAGCAATTTTTAGTACAAATCAAAATCAAGAAAAAACCTTACAAAAACAAATAATAATTATGATCACGTTATTTCTCAATATTTAAATTATCTATCCTATAATTTTATAATAAATCTAAATTAACTAAATTTCATATCAACCAGCTTTACTTTTCTAAATTAAATTTTAATTAAATAAAGATAAGTTAAAAATATTCTAATTTATTTTAAAAGTAATCTATCCAAAACTAACTATATCATAAATTGACATTAAAAATTAAGATCTCATATGCATGAAATTTCCCTGTCAATTCAAAACTTTAAATAAAACTTAGAAAAATGAAGAATTTAACATTTTAAAAACTCACGTCGAAATTTTACTCTACAGGCTCGAATTCAAACATTTTTCTCCGATGAACTCCAATGAAAAGTATAATCACACAAAATTCGAATAAAATGAATAGAATTCTAACATATACTATAATCAGGACTAGTTGGATAATTATTTTAGACTTAGGTTATATTTTTATATTTTATTTAAATAATTTTACCCATATATATATATATATATATATATATATTATAGTAAAGTTATCATGTAGAAAGTGATTATGCGCCTAACTCACTCCCAAAACCGGTTGAGAATGTGAGATTTACATCTCACTTATATATTATAGTTCGGCCTCATTTTTAGTCAATGTGAGATTTCCCAACTGTAACTAGGAGTATTAGTTAAGAATACTTGTAATTTTTAATCTCAAAAGGAGATTAAGATAAAATAGTTAAGATTGACATAATGTACTCGTTATAATTAAAAGTGACATAATATACTTGTTGTAACTAGTATTAATATTAAAAATAATTAATTAAGTATAATAAAAAAATTTAAAAGTTTCTTAATAAAAGAACTAGATTTAATCTAAAAATTTGAGATAAATCTTTATAAGTCAAACTATTTTTTTTCTTCTACTTTATTTTCTTTCCATAATTTCTTATACTTTAAATTTAGTATAAAAGATAAAAAAAAGTGACTTAAACTTTATTTGAATTCATTCACAACTCTTCTTAAAAATCTTCCTAATCATTATAAAAAGGGAGACTCTATTGCCACTCCTCATTCTTCTATTGTCACTCCTTTTTATCCACCTTTTTTCTATTTTCCTAAAATATCCTTATTTAATTTGTTGTTTATTGCAATTCCCACTCGAACTATCCCACTCCCATGGTTACTCTCCTTTTCAACCCTAAATTCATTTTAGCGCTAAAACTCTTCTCTGCATCAAGTATTTTCACCAAAACTCTTCTCCTTACTGTTACTCTCTTATGTTATGGAAGAAGGTGAAGCTCATGTTACCAATGAAAACATGGATTCACATGACGTTGAACCTCCTAATTCAACGTAAGCATGCTACATCTTCTTTCGTTTTTAGGTAAATTATTGTCTTACATATTGAATAATGATTAATTGAATGTTTCGTACCTGAATGTAAATGTTTGATAATTAAACTTAAGAGACATTTAACTTGCATTTTTAATACTCTTTTGGATTGCAGCCAGGATTGCACAGGCTCACAGGGGGAAGCTTAAATATTTTTATCCTAGTCGAAGTTTTCGATAAATTGCATATGATTTTGTTATCAATTACTTATTTTTGTTTGTCATGTAGTCCTGATGAGAAATTTTATTTTGGGGATTTAATGTTTTTTTTTTTACTTGTTCTTGATGAGTTTATACATATTATATATATTTTGGAGAGAAAACAAATTTGACACAGATAACATATATATAAAGGATACAGTGCTGTGATATTGTTGTCATTTTTTTTGCAGTGATATTATTGTGTTTATTAATTAGTATGAGAGCAAATATATATTTGCGAAGGAAAAAAAAAGATGATCGTGATGGTGTGACTGGCTATGATTTGGGAAGGAGGCCAAGGTAGTACCTGGTGGTGGATTTCTTTTGGAATGTACAAGCATCGTTATTCTATAGGAAAAGTGGAGTGTTTATAGAAACAATTGTTATATTAATTTATTTTTAAGAAAAAGAATGTGGGAGAAGCAATAGATAACAAATTAAACAGGGGTATTATAGGAAAATAGAAAAAAGATGGGTAAAAAGGAGTGGCAATAGAAGAATGAGGAGTGGCAATAGAGCCTCCCTATAAAAAAAAGTAAATAGTTCAATTTCTTGAGCTAAAGTTATAGTTATTTATTAGATTGGAGATTAAAGACAAGTGAAAAGTAAAGAGGCTGAAATTACAAAAATAAGAAATAATATGCTTGCCAACAAAGACTACTCATACCTAAAACCATTAAAAAAATCAATTATACATTTTTAATCCTAAAATTCAAGTTATATTAAAAATATATATATTCATCTTGTGAAAAAAAAATTAATTTTATCATTCATTTTAACATTATGATCTATCCATCTTTATGTGAACTTAATAAAATTTCCTTTATAGGCGTTATTATAGATCTGATTCATTTTTTTCTTCAACTTTTACTTTTAATTATTTTTAATTATAATAAAATTTATATAATGATTAACACAACCTAATAAAATTTGATAAAAAAAATTATTATATTTCATTCTAAAATTAATTAATATTAAGTGAAGTTGTTTGATTCATATATAAGTTGTACTTTGCAAATTGAGGTAGGCAATGTGAATTTTTTTCTAATATTTCTCCTCGTAATTGATGTAGGACTTCCTTAACATCACCTCTCCACGAATGTCTACCGAATCAGGCAAAACTACTTACTAGAATAGGAAACAAATGTGAGATACAGACTCTGATACCATATTAAATTTTAACCTAAAATCAATTGGTACTAAGTGGAGTTGTCTAACTGATATATGAACCACATTCTCCAAATTAAGATCAGTGATATAGATCTTTCCCAACATCCCTCCTCTATAAATACATATCGAACCAAACGACCCCATACTAATAAGCATTGCAAATTAAGGCGGTCGATGTAAAACTTCATTAACATCACATTTTCACATATGTCTTTTGAACTATGCAAACTTACTAGAATTAAAAATAAATAAAATATCAAAGAAATAGAGCCTATGATGATAATATATAAAAAAAACTCTAAAAAAATATAAATCATAATAAAGATATAAATAAGATAATATATCAATAATATAAAAATTAAATTATACTACACTAATAAATATATAAAAAATTTTATCCACTAATAAATATATAAATTTTTTTATGATATTCTAAAAAGAAGAATATACGGATATGCTTTAGATTCTTGAAGTGATTACCAACATTTAAATTTAAACATGATAGGACATTTAAAGGTTATGGAAATTTGTATATTGGGTTCTTCTCTAGTGTGAATTAGCTTTAATTCTTCGCTACTTCACTGACATGCTACTTACTTTATTCACTACTAGAAAAAGGCTTTTTAACGTCGGTTAAATTGAATATTTAACGTCAAAAAATGAGGCGACGTTGAATCAGGCGACGTTAAATTTAACGTCGATTATTTTAATAACCGACGTTAAATTTAACGTCAGTTATTTTAATAACCGACGTTATATAGTAAACTTTTAACGTCGGTTAAGTAACCGACGTTAAAATTTTATTATTTTATTATATTAGCGTTCTTAGTATAGGGTTTCAGTTTCATAAGGTTCTTGAGACGATTCTTCTTCAGAGTAGAACGCTTAACCTCCACAGGTCCAGTTTCTCACATGTAGACTTGGTCCAAACAATAAACCTCCCAAGGGACAGTGGGGGTTTCATCGCCCTCTAGTGTTTGAACGGAGACGAGAGGCCTTGCTGCTGCTGCTGCTGCACTTGGGAACCCATTCTCAAAAAATTAGCTACTAAGAAGGCAGAACCAAACACAAATGAAATGAACAACAAAATGCTCCAGTTTTACTTTGAAAAATCATGGCTCATACAAAAAGAAAAACAGAGGCAAAAATGATAAAATGAACAACAAAAATGAAAACAGAGGCAAAAAAGAAAAAATGAACAACGAAAATAAAAGTTACCTCCGATTAGAGAAACAGAGTGAAATAGAGGGAGAGAGAGAGCGAAAGAGGGAAAAATGGCAGCAGAAAGATAGGGGAAGCGCGCAACGAAATAGGGTTGAGGGGTTTGAAATAATAACCATCAACGTCGGTTACTAAATAAACCGACGTTGAATTAATTATTTAATGACTATCACGTCGGTTAAATAAATAACCGACGTTGAATTAATTATTTAATGACTATTACGTCGGTTAAATAAATAACCGACGTTGTTTTGTAATTATATTTACAACTTTGCCACCACGTGTAAAACAACGTTGGTTATATTTATAACCGACGTTATTTGATGACGTTGAATCCCATTATTGTAGTAATGATTAACTTTTGTAGATAAAATATAGGAACGTTTGCTTTGTATAAGAAATACTTTATGCCATTAAAAGATTGTGAATATTCATAGCAGGTTCTGCCTAAGATTCAACACATGCTAAACAAATAAAAGGTTTCCAATATGCAAATAGAGCACTATTTTTTTGTTGAACAAAACAAGGAAAAAAAGGATGAGATTTGAAGACACCAAGAAGCATTTTTCGATCGAGATCAAGATAGTATAAAGAAATTAACTGATAATATCTCTGAAGAGCTAAATGCAATGCAATACATGTTACGAATTAGAGAAATTCTAACAATTCTTTTTTTTTTTTATCATATTTTTTATTTTCAGTTAAAATTTATTTAAATTACACAGTTATGTATGAGTCACTTCTTGTAATGATTAGGATTTTATTAACCAAACACTCTAAAAGATTAAATAGTGGTAATTTTCTCAGCAAAACTGAACGTTGTTCAAATATCCATTACAGTAGGTATATTATTATTTCCCTATTGATTGAGTAATCATGTTATCTTGTTGCATTCTAGTTTAAGACCAAGAAAACACACGTAAAAGCAGTTTCCACGACAAATCGCACAAGGCACTTCGCTATCACTCACAAAAACTAAAATATAGAAGAATATTAGAAAAATCTCTTATTCACTTAAATATAATACATAAATAAAAAATAAATATTATTTTCTAAATTAATTTTAAGAATAATAAAGTTTAAAATCACTTTTTACATAATATCATAATCTAATTAAAAAAATTATTAAATTCATATTAAATCACTGGTTAATATATTAAATTTTGAGTATCAATTTGTTAAATTTAGATTAGGTCACTTAAAATAAATTATGATTCTTTTTATATGATTTAAAGAATTATGATTATTAATAAAATTGTTAATAGATCGTTATGTAAATTCTTTATTGTTAACAAGATTATTAGACTTAAATTCTGAACTATAATCCTTAACAAAATTGTTACCGGACTATTATGTAAAACCTTTATTGTTAATAAGATTATTGAACTTAAATTAAGTTACTATTAACATATACATTAAAAATGTTTTTTTAACCTGAGAAAAAATGTTAGAAAAATACTAAAAATAAAGTGAGTTAGCTTCTTAATATTTTATAGACTCATAACAATGCTTTCACCAGAGTAAATGAAATTAACCCTTAAATTAGAGATAAAACATATCGAAAAGGTAGAATTTGGAGGAGACGAATTCCGGAATAGGAGAATAACGATCAAATGAGAGAACGAAGATGAAATAAGAAAGAACTGACAACGACTAAAAACAATTGCTCTCCATTTTGAAATTACTGAATCACATTTTTCTTTTAATAAAGGTTGCGTAATGCAATGATTCCTCGAAACACAAAATATAAACGTAAAAAACAGAAAATGACTACAAATAAATATATGATTTAATATAAAAATGTAAGGTATTTGGTAAAAAGAATAAGGCTCGTATCAAATTGAATTACTTGTTCTATGTTGGTGAAAAAGAATATTCATCTTAATGACTAAAAACAAGAAAAATATTACTTTAAACTTGGGGCTATAGAATATCTAACCTTAACCTAATTGACTCTTACTAGAAGCATTGAACTGATGAAGATTATGAAGTTGATTATATCATTCTAAATTGGTGATAAGGAAGAGGTAATCTGCATCCCAAAGCGTAGATACAGTAAAAATACTACTCCACACCTCAGGATGCAGATTATCACATCCAGAACCCATGTAACTCTCTTCCAAGAAATGTTGAGAAAATCCACAAATAATCTTAGGGTAGAATGCATTGATGCTATGATGAGAGTCCTTTGCATGATGGCACCAATTTATAGTGGCTTGTGAAGTGTGAACCATTATTCTTACAGACAACGACGAGATAAAATTTTAGCTTGATTCTGCAGATTTTCTGTTGTTCATGAGCTAATCATTTGGTGATAAGAATCTCAAGTTGCAAGACAAATCTTTTGTTCCGAATCCTTTAAAACTCAGACAAAAGAACAATGGTGATGTAAAAAAGAATATTAGTTATGCCACTTACTATGCCTTTGAGAGCTACTGGATGTGTCATTTCCTCACACCATGGTTGCTTCGTCTGGTAATTAATATGCATGCATTCCTTGAATTTCAATAGGCATAAAGTTTCATATTTCATTATAAAGTTTTAAGTGAAGTTTCTTATATAGATAATGTGGATTTTTTCTAAACATTCTTCTTCCATAAATATGTGTTGAATTAGGTAATACTATTCTAGTAAGTATTTATCAAACTAGATAAACTTATTAGAATATGAAACAAAGATAAAATATAAATTTAAAATACAAATTTTGATACAATGTCAGATTTTATCCTAAAATTAATTAGTATTAAATGAAATTGTTTAACGAATATATATAAGTTGTACTTTCCAAACTGAAGTAAATAATATGAATTTTCTCTTAACATTCTCTTTCATAACTACCTATTAAATTAGCCAACCCTATTAAATATTACAAATTGAAATAATCGATATATAAACTGTTTAAGAAATGCAAGTCATAAATCATCATTCCCAAACTCTTCTTCCATCTCAGGATTTGGTGTTTTCACACAATGTAACCATTAACTACCACAAGTCACATCCAGTTTTGCTCAATACCAAAAGAAACTCTCATTTTCTGTAAACATTAGCATTTGAAGTATACAAATTTGAATAAGTCCAAAAACAAGTAAAATATTATTCAATATTAAACTTGAACCATGATAGATTGATTCAATATTATATTCATTAGTCCTAAACTGATATCATGGAAAAATTCTAAGTTTAATTATAATATAAATAAGAAATAAATTTAATCTCCTAGATGATGAGTTAAGTTTTATAATATTTTGTACCTACATGACGCAAATGATGCTTGGTTGAACCTCATGCATTTCACTGCAAATAAGATGAGCTACCTTCTGAAAAACACCACCAAGAATTGATACCATCACATGTCCTCCATTGATATGCATAAATGTTACACTTGAGGGACCATAAGTACATAGCCTTATTCTTCAGTGAATTTAAAAGCTGTAGAATCTTAACTTGTTAAGGATAAGCCTATAGTATATGAAGAGCATAAAGTATGGTTTTCTTCCCCGAATAAGAGGACCATTTTGTCTCAACCCAATTACATGTTCACACCAAAATAAAGCAAATTCCAATATATCTACGACCATCTTAATTTATTGAATTTTTGAAGACCATACTGCATCACCCTTAAGCAACCGTGTCGAATGCAAACTGTGTGTACTTGCATGGATTAGGGTTTTTCGGAGGCTTTTTCCACTGTTATCATCACCTGTCAATATACTTGCAATTCTTCCCTTGTCTGCTTGATTGGGAAAAAAAAAATATAAATATATATATATATATATATAATATTGGATATTAAGTTAAAATATACATAACTAATTGTTAGAGATCCCACATTATTTAGTGATATGGCCAAATTAATGTATATAAGTGGGGCAAACTTCATCTCATAAGCCAGTTTTATGATATTGAGTTAAGCTCAAAACTCACTTCTATTATTGTATTAAAGTCTATCCTAAGAAAGTTCTTGAGCCTATCACACTACTACTCACTCACATATGTCGTCTGGACAATTGTCCAATTTGTTTGTCTAGTCCCACGTACGAGCTAATGTGACCTCAACATGGGATAAACCTCTAATTTTATGATATTGAGTTAGACTCAAAACCCATTTCATCATACTATATAATTAAGATCCACGATACTATAAGATTTACTATTGGATCTATTAAAATAATCTATTATTAAATAATATTATAAATAAATAGTATTAATTAAGTATTTTTATCTATTCTTAATTATATATTAAACATTATCAATAGTGACTAATTTGAGAGTGAGAATACAATCATATATATATCTCTTAAAAGTTAAAGAATTTTCGAAGAATACGTGATAAAAAAATACATTATTATTTTTATTTAATATATATATATATATATATATATAAAAGAAACCAACATAATTTAATTTGAGAAAGTAATTTTAGACCAGTAGTCAAATATTCGAAACAAATTTTCACCTTTTAGTTTGTGTTTGTGTGCTTGGGTTCCAATATCCTAATGTCAGTGTTTCATGTAAATTATGGTGAAATCTCTCTACAATAAAAAGATTAAGTTTTTCCAAAATGATTCTAGGAGAAAAAAATTGAAATGAACATTTTGTATAAGATAAAATTAACATTTACAAAGTTAAAAATAAGAATTTAAATAACAAAAGAGTTCGTACAAATTAGCAGTATAAACTAATTTTAATTTATAGAAAATTAGCAGTATAAGCTAATTTCAATTTATAGAAAATTTTATGTTAATTTTTCTTTTTACTTTTTTCTTCTAAAGATGTTTAAAAAAAAATTATTCAAATATATCCTTAATCGGTTGATTAATATTGTTTCTTAAATACAATATTTTATTTTATTATTGAAAATAATATATATATATATATATATATATATTATTCTTATTCTTGATGGTAATGCAAAATCTGTATGATGCATAGGCTTGTGACATGGAGAAACATGTGATGAGTCAGAGACAATGAGTTGCAGTCAAAGCACTGAACGGCCAGATTCCATACCATGAAATGGACAAAATTCAGAACTTCTGCTCCTGCCAACCATTAATAATTTTAAGAATGTATATTAAATATTTTTGTGTTTTTAATATTTAAAAGTATTTTGTTAATATTTTATTAACAAATATTCTAAACAATTTATTTAGTATACTTATTTTCTCTAAAAATATTAATTAGTGTTTGTTTTGCAGTTAATTTTATATTCTTATAAAATATCTTTATTATTTTTAATACTTTAGTTATGAAATAAAATAAAATAAAATAAAATAAAATAAAATAAAATTATATATATACCAACTTATTATCTATCCATATGCAACGCATGAGAATATAAAGAGTTTATTAATGATATAGTTTTTTTAAGAAAAGAAACTAAATTGAAATGAATGTACCAAGAAGTTTTTCTTTCAATAAAATAGGTTTTGGCCTCTTAAATAAAGTCTTATCAATGAAACTTAATTATAGTTTTTTTTTTTTTTTTGTGTTCTATTTTTCTAATTTTAGTTTATTTTAATGAAAAGGAATGTGGGATACAATCTTGATTAAGTTTTGATGACTTCCAATCCTCTATATTATGTAGACTATGCTTCTTATCTTTGATCCATATTCTCTACAACTACATCTATCATTTCTAATATATCTTGCCTCTTATCATTCTTATTCGTCTCTCATCCACATTTTTCTTCAAAAGAAAATGTTCTTTCAGTTTGTTAACAAATAATATTACATTAAGGAAAAATACTACTGATAATGAATTAGCAAAATAAGCTTTTGTTTGGGTCCAGTCAAATACTGTTACTGGGGATGTAAAATAACGGAAAGAAAAGAGAACTTTCTCTGCAAAATTGATAAAAAAACAAGTGTTGTGGCTGTGTGAGTTAGGTTTTATATTTAATGAATTTTTTTAAAATAATAATAATTATTAAATTATAATAAATAGTTAAATTATTAATATTAAATAATAAATAATTTTTTTAATAATATTATAAAATAATATTTTTTTTTTAATTATAATAATAATAATATTAAAATAATAAAAAATAATAAATAAAATTATTTATAATAAATAAAATTATTTAACTTTCTTCTCATTTCCACTCTTTTCTCTTAATCCAAACCATCTTACTTTCTCTTCATTTCTTTTCTTTTCCATCCTCTCAAATCTTCTCCTCAATTCAAACATACCCTAAGTGAGTTTTCAAGAAAGTAAATAAACTACAAAAACACACTCTTAAATGATAAAAATGTAACAATGATATATAAATTAGATATATCAATCATCGAATGATTTTATTTTCTTTTTTTATTAAATTTAATAAGGTTATACCATATTCACTTACTAATATAATTTGAGTAGAAAAATATTATTATGATTTCCCTATCACATCATTAACCTTTATTTCAATCTATTTTCACTACACATTTTCACCTTATATTTAAATTATTTTTTTTTTCAAGTGATAAGTTTTTCTTAATATGATTTATTCTTTAATTGTTCTTCTTTTATTTTTCACATTTTAATTTTAATTTCGTACTTATTATCTTATTATATATTTCAATATGCACTGAATAAATATTTTATTATTTTTCTATTTTGAGTTAGAATTCAAAGTTCTATTTCAATTAATTTTATTTTTATTAGGATTATTTTTATTTTATTTTTTATATTTTTATAAAATTGATAATTTTCTTTATAATAGTATTCATCCAAATCTTTAGATGTAAAATTAAATTTTATTGATGAACGATTAATACTAATGAGAAATAAGAGTTTTAGTATTTTAATTTAAAATAATATATGATTTCAATTTTTAATAATACTAAGTATTTAAATAACAATTTTGAAAAATTTTAAATTATTAAAATTATATAATTTTTATTAATTTATACTCATTTTCATATAATAGAATTATTGTTGATTTGTAATATATTATTTTTATAAATTAAGATTTTAATTATATGATATTTAGTAATAATTATGTTTTTATTAATTTATTATTTAATATATTTTTTAACTTTTAAATAATTTATTTATTATAATTATATTTTAATTTTAAAAATAAAAATAAGTTCATTTTTAATAAGAATAAAATAAAATTAAAAATTAAAAATTGTAAAAATTAATTCAAATTAAAATGATAAAATTTGCTTGAATTAATTAAAAAAAAAATTCTCAATCAAACCAAAACCAAATTGAAACATAAAACTTTTATATTTGATTTGAATATTAGTTTGAATAAAAAAAACCTCACCATATTACGCAGAAACACCCCTAATAAATACAATAATATTTATTTTATCACTAAATAGTTACCCATTAATGTGGAATCTAAATTCCCTCCAAATCTCTTACAAAATTAATTTCGTAATTAACTATAAAATTTAATCACTCATCCTTAAAAATCTCTTAAAAAAAACATATGGTTTGTAAAATTAATTTTTTTTATAACATGATATTTTTCCTTCGTTGTTTAGTCCCAATTAAGTGATTGAAATAATTTGACATAATTTAATTACAAATCCTTCAAAAATTAGCTATCAAAGTATCTTCTCGCAATTTTGTTTATCTTGTTCTTATAATTCACGCCAATCACTACTTAATTCAGTCATGTGTAGTTTATTGTATTTCTTATATTGTTCTTAGCTTCTCATTTTGTTCTTATATCATATATATTCCTGTATTGATGGAATTATTCATTCAAGTCTCTCATGGATTCAATTCATTAACTATGATAAAGGATGAGACTCTATTATTCTTCTACTTTACTTGCTATGATATGCTTCTATATTGTTTAAGTTTTCAATGCTACTCTATCAATTAATTCTATATTGTCAAGTTGGATTTTAACTGTGCAAGAACCAGATCCTTTGCTGAAGAAATTCTTGTAAGGAAAGAGGATGGATGTCATTCCAGACATACTTAGAAATGGACCTAAAATCTATAAGCAATTGCTTACTTAGCAATGAGTATTTACTACCCATTGATAAATCCACTAGTAAAATAAAGTCATAGACAGGTGTGCTTACAAAAAAATAACCCCAGAAATAAGCCATTGTCTTACACTACATCTCAGGAGATTTACTGTTTTGCGAGAGCCATGCTCAATGTAATAGGTACAACAGTTTAATGATTAATTGCCGGAGTGTTAAGAAGGAAATGGAAAGGTTTCTTCATCCTCTCAGCCAAATGATTAAAAAGAAAGCAAAACAATTAGATTGTTAACATTGAATATGACACATTTGTTATTATTGTTTATTTTACTGCAACTATCGAAATTAATGTTTTGCATACTAAACCTAACAATCCCGAACAACAATGACTACACAACTAACACGAGCTTAAGTTGTCTTACACCAGGTTGTATTCGTAGATACATACACCTGTTGCAATGCCCGCTAAGAAAGCAAGGATTAAATCCAGTTCTCCTCCTCCCCCAATGTGGCAAAAAACTAGCTGACATAAATTGCGACGAAAATATGTATAACTATCAATAATCAAAAAAATGAATAATACATGTATTAAAACAATGGATAATACAAAAATTATTCATCCAAGATACAGAAAATTACAGTTCTAGAATACAAAAGTACAACTTTTCACAGGGGTTAAGGAATCCCTTGAGGGCACACTTCCTTGATGAGCCTGTTTCAGAATTTCTATTTGTACATTAGGATTATCCGCAGAACTCTACAGCTGTAACCCCACATCATCCAAAACCCTAACAAGACCGGAGAAGGGGAAAGCATGATAGAAAGTCTATTCTTTGCCTAGCAAATGAGGAAAACGGGGAAAGAAAAAGAGGCAGAAAAAGTAAAATATCCCCATGGGCATACACATTTTGTGGTCAATTTCAGTTATATGCGGCAAACAGCTCTTCAGCAATTGTGGGTGACTGACATTAAGAAAAGCATATACTTTGTATTGGACTAGAGATAGAATATTACCAGTCATTCAGTATTGTCATCACTCAACTATTCATCACAAGGGTTAATACGAATAACATTGCAGATGATGACCACTGCCAAGCAAAGCCAAAATCTCATTTGGATGTTGAACCTTTCTGGAGATCAAAGATGGTGCGGTACCTAAGTCCCGAACCTATATGGTTTGCAGAAGGCCACAGCCAGTAAAGAATATTCGGTCCCAAAACCTGCATCAATTAAACAGAAACTCAAGCCCATACTTCATACATACAGCTTCCAATTGTTTCTGATAGAAACCAGAAAAAAACACCAACAGGAAAACAATGCAATGGTAGCGACTAATTCATATTATTTTCAGATAACAAAGAAAATATAGAAGGAAGTGACTCCTAATGCCACTCCAATAGAGAGAATAAATTTCAGGATCCCAAGGATGATCCCCTCTCTCTCCAATCATTCTTCATATATCCCCCACTCACAAGTTCAGTCATTCGGTTACATCAGTTGCCACCTCACCCATTCTCTCCTTTCTTACCCCTAACATACACTCTCCACACCTTGAGCTTTCTCTCTATCTCTTGACCCATATTCCTACTTCTATCAAAATTTACTCTTGATATTGAATTCATCCTCCCAAGTGGCCCCTGTGGTTGGATTAAAAACTGGCTCACAGATTCTCCCTTTTTCTAGATAACACCGAGCTAGCACTAATTCAGGTTCCACTGAGACTATCTTAACAGATTTTGATATTTACACCTCAGTGCCTACCCTATTCAACACTTTAAAGGATCCATAATAATGTGGAGCTAACTTAAGGATTGATTTGAGCTCCTAAAGTTAACTGTTGAGAACGAAGTTTCAAGAAAACCCATTCACCTATCACAAACTTCCTGTCCATCCTTTTGCGATCTGCTTGAGCTTTCATGCAATTTTGAGCCCTTAATACAAGATATTTCAATTGCCACATGGCTTCATAGCTATCCTGCAGCTCTCTAAACTGCTTCCACCCTTACTTCACATGCAAGAATCTGCTCAATACAGGTGGTTGTCTGCCATAAACCACCTGAAAAGGAGTGATGCCCATAGACACATGAAAATTGGTATTCTAACAATATTCTGCCCAAGGGAGCCTATGCACCCAGAACTTTGGCTGATCAGCTACAGAACACCGAAGGAATCTTTCTAAACAGTGATTAACAACCTTAGTTTGCCCATACATTTGTCGGTGACAAGTTATGCTTATTTTCAATTTTGTTCCTTGAAACTTAAACAGCTCCTTACAAAATAAACTGACAAAAATGGGGTCTCAAACATTAATGATAGAAGGCGGAACACCATACAACACACCACCTCCCCAGTGAAGATTTCAGCCAAGACCCTTTTAGAGTAAGGATGCTTCAAAGGAATGAAATGACCATACCTAGGCAGCCTATCCATTACCATTAAAATGGCTTCATACCCTTTAGATTTTGGAAATTCAATTATGAAATTCATAGATATTTCCTCCCATACATGCTCAGGGATGTTCAGAGGCTGCACCAGACCTTCTGGGCAGTAACAAGATATTTCTGACATCATTACAAACTGTTGAACATTCTTCTTCATTCCAAACCAAATCAAATTTGCAGCCAGCCTTCTATAAGTCCTGTAATAACTGAATCACCTTGAGGGGTTTCATGAAATTCCTTGAGCATCTTAGTAATACAAGCTGATGTGGAAGACAACACCCACCGCCCATCACAAAACAAGGTACCCTGCTTATAGACAAACCCAGATCTAGAGTTTTTATCCAGCAGATCCGATATTATGGACAATAAATTGACATTCTTATGAACCTCCCAGTGAGGTTGATGGATAACAGAATGTAACCCAGCATCTCCATACATTCTAGACAAAGCATCCACCCCTCAACTTATAAACCTGGTTTGTATTCAATGTCAATTAGTATCCAAATAATTTGGCCATCCAATTCTATTGATCCATTGCAGTTACTCGTTGTCGGAGCAGCTGTCTCACTCTTTTGAAATGCACACCTTGAACCTTCTTAACAAATAAGGGCACCAATGATGGATGGCTAAAGCTAAAGCCATCAATTCTTTTTTATAAGCTGATTTAGCCAAATGCTTGTCTCCTAAAGCCTTGCTAAAATAGGCTATAGGTCTGCCATTTTAAATTAGGACTGCTCCAATTCCTTAGCTGGAAGCATCACTTTCAATAAAAAAATTCTTGATGAAAATTTGGTAAAGCAAGCACCGAAGCGGAAGATAGGTGTCTTAAGCCACTCAATTGCCTCTTGAGCTTCAGAATTTCATTTGAAACCTTCTTTCTTTGTCAACTCAATAAGAAGATTAGCTTGCTTAGCATGGTCACAGATGCACTTTCTATAGTATTTGGTTAGCCCAAGGAAACCTCACGCCCCTTTTACATTGTTGGGCTCAAGCCACTCCCTCACATTCTTCACTTTGTTAGAATCCACAGCCACCCCTTTGCTGGAAATAATGCCCCATGTATTCAACTTCCTTTTGAGCAAAAGAACATTTCTTAAATTTAACATGTTGATGCTGCTGTAGTGTTTCCAACACTGCCCTTGCATGGAGAACATGATCTTCCCAATTAATGTTGTAAATGAGTATGTCGTAAAAAAAAAACTAAAACTGTCATTCTTGACATTGATCTAAATATATCATTCATTAATGATTAAATGTAGCGGGGGCATTCATAAAACTAAAAAGCATTACCATATACTCAATAATAACCATCATGTTTACAAAATACCATTTTGTGGATATCACTCCTCCTAACTCATACTTGATGATATCCTAATTCAAGGTCCAATTTGGAAAAAAAAATAAAGTCCCATGGAACTCACCAAGTAATTCTTCAATCACTGGAATAGGAAATTTATCCAGAATAGTCACTTTGTTCAAAGTTTGAAGTCAACACACATTTTCCAAGTATCATCCTTTTTTCTACTAGAAACACAAGAGGGGAGAAAGTGCTCTGACTTGATCTAATCATTCCAAAATGCAGTAATTCCCTCCCTTGCTTCTAAATCTCATTCTTATGGTGATGGGGATATTGATAAGGTCTAATATTCACTAGCACCAAGCCCTCTAATAGGTTGATGACATGCTCCCTATTTCTCTTGGGTGGTGTAATCCCTAGTGTTCTTTGAATACCCTACTAAAACTTTCCAGCATCCCTTTTAACTCTCGTCCCCAACTCTGCACACACTGGAAGCCAACTTCCCTTTTTCCTTTGAAACCATGGGTAGTTCAACTTTCGGAGACCATAACAATCCAGCCACCATTTATTACTATTGCTCAACAAAGATTGTAGAGCAGTTTACTCATTTCCCCTTTCTCCTTATATCATCACCCACCCACTAATCTTGCAATTTAATCTGCATCAGCTACTTACCCCCAATCTACCATCATCTTCCCCAAAAAAGCCAACCACACTATGCCTAGAATCAGATCTATGCCTTCTAGATCAAATAAAACAGTGTCAATGGAGAACATCAACTCACCTATCTCCAAGGCTACCTGGACACATCCCTTTACTTTTTGTAGCATAGCCATCTCCCAATTTAATATTCATAGATTACATCATTTCCACTACCCACTCCATTGCTCATACTAATTTGCAAGAAATGAAATTATGAGTTGCTCCACTATCCACCAATACAAGAAATGGAACTCCATTGATGTGAGCTCGCACCTTTTTAATTTAGGTTTCTAATCATTTATTATCATAGTAATTCCTAAGAACAACATTTTCTTGATCTTCTTCACTTGATTTGCCACCCTCTATCATGTTTTTCACTCTGTTTTCTTCCTCATCCTCCTCCACCAAAATTGCCCTCAACCGGTGACCTAGACGCTGGTGGTTAGGATGGAAAGGACCACCACACTCATAGCACAAACATTTCCATTTCTGTTCAACCAATTCATGGTAGGAAAAATGGCGTACTCTGTTATCCCTGGTCACAATGCAACATTGATTATCAAGGAATTCTGATTTTAATTCACTTGTGATGCCGCCTTCACGTGTGATTCGGAGTTGACCATTGTCAGGCCAGAATCACCAATCCAATCCATATAATGTGTTGGAGTAACATGGGCATCCTTGATTCCCTAAACCTATAGAACCAGTTCACTCTCCTTTTCCTTCTCGCAACTCAAGCTCTACTGCCCTCACCAAATTGATCAACTACAAGCATGGTAGTGGTCCTAGAGTATGCAAGCTACATACATGTCTTATGATTTTGTCCTTCAATCTATACACAAAGTACCTCAAATACTGATCATCAGGCAAACATAGCACCTGAGCAGTGAACCTCTCAAACTCTTGAATGTACTCCTCTATGCTACCTTCCTAACGGATTGCAGCCAGCTTTTCAAAAATGTCGCCCCTGCCTATGCTGCCACAACACTCCAATAACTTACTTTTAAGTTGTTTCCATGTCATACCCAAATTTTCATCAAGAGATTTACGAAATGTGGATCGTCAATCCCTCCATGCACAACTAAGTCAAACTCACCTTCAGACCAAGAGTGTGTCTTGGACTTGGAAATAGATTTTTGCCCAGACTATCCACCTAGCAGGGTCATCACCATCAAACATTGGTAATTCCACCTTCTTCACTGAATGACGGGAATTCATCTAACATTGCTCCGTATAAGTTCATCCATGACTTCATTATGTAGTTCTTCCCATTCCAATCATTATAGCTTTTAGAAAATAACACCCTGGGTTGCACATGATTTCCTCCACTATGATCTGCATATCTTGCATCTCAAGTGTAGCTACTCTGTCACCCATCTTCTTGATGGCATTTGCTGATTTATCACCTTAGAATCCGGCAGGTTTGACCAATTAATTGAAACCAGAAAAACACCAACAAGAAAACCATGCAATAGTAGGGAAAGATTCATATTATTGTCCGATAACAAAGAAAATAAAGAAGGAAATGACTTCTACTTCCACATAGCTAAGCTCCTATAGAGAGAATAGTACTCTCTGTCCATAACAGAAATTGCAGGATCCTAAGGATGATTCCCTCTCTCTCCAATCATTCGTTATATATCCCCCACTCACATGTTCAATAATTCTATTACATCATTTGCCACCTCACCCATACCCATCTCTCCTTTTTTCTCCTCACATACACTCTCCACACCTCAGGCCTTCCCTCTATCACCTGGCCAATATCCCACTTCTATTAGTTTCAATGAAGAAAAAACAATAGAAGGGGAAGAGAAGTGGTGAGGGCTTTGCAAATATCAATAATTAATGAATCAGCATTCACCCATGAAGACAATCAAACAAATTTACTCACCAATAAACACATTATATCATCTATCATTTTCACCATTGATTAGAGCATTAGAGTATCGTTAAGTATAAATATAGTTCCACATCATCAGTTGTAGTTGGGTGGTATAAATTTCAATAACCCTCAACCTTAAACAGTATTGAGATTGTGGTAAATAGTTAGTAAAAGTGGCCACAATTGCAATCAAAGTATCAGTTGCAGAAGCATAGTGGATATGAACGTAACTCAACCTTACATAACCGGCTTTTAAGGTAAAATTTGCATCCCATCTTACTAAAATTTCGTAATATCTCTACTCAATGTCAGATCTCCAATAATTGCAACTGCAATATAGCAACTGATTCAAAACCCTTCATGAGTCTTCAAACAGCCTAAGATTTGGGGTGAATAAGTCATTAGGAGTGTGTTACAGCCTTAATGACCAAAAGGTCAAGATTTTGATCATTACTGCCACTATTCTTCTATTAAAAGTGTTAAACTTCAGCATATGGAAAGAATAGAGTTGTGTTTCAGCATTGTCATTGAAGCACACCCAGAGTCCACCATAACGAAAAAACAAATTAAATGTAAGAATTGAGGCTACAACAATAACTTATGAACCATATAGTTGAATATTGACTTTGGTCGCAAACCAAAAAATAATATTTTGGTAGCAGAGGTTGATAAACAGAAATCCCGGATAACTAAATTGAACCCACACACAAAAGGAAAGAGAACCATTGCATATTTCAAAAGCTGTATGTGGTAACAGCTGTAATTGAAAAACCAGTTCAAACCGAAATGAATTTTGGATATCAATGCTAGAATTTTAAGATCGTCTATATAAATAAGTACCTTACCTTCCTTAACAGTTAACACTATATAAGGCAATATTTAAAACATACATTTCTTAGTAAACCTAAAAAAAAGCCTATGATAATCAATAAATGTAAATACTAAACATCATATCATATCATATCACATGTTTCTTTATGCAAACAGAAAAGATAGTGCATTATAGCCTTCAATTCTTACAGATGTCAAATTCTCATATGGGCCAAGATCGTATGGATGTTTGTAGACACTCCCACCTTTCTCTGCAAGCCATAAAGCTCTAACTCCTTCATGATACTGCTAACACAATTTTTTATTTCAGAAACTTGATGTCAATCTGATCAAATAAACTAACAGTTTTGAACATAACTTCTAACAAGTATAACCTCTATTGTGGTCTTGTTATGTAGGACAAAGTAGATATGCCACCCTAAAAGCACACACAATGCTATGGATAAGGGGACCAGCAAGAGCCCAGAAACAACCTGCAAAAATAAAGACAAAAAAAAAACCATGAAAAAACAAATAGTTGAGTTTTCTTAAGCAAAATACGTAGTCACTTTTAACAGAACTTACATATACAGTTCGAAAAGAGCTTCTTCCAATTTTTTCTTCATCCTGTATGCCATCATATGCTAGGCTACCCACTAGTAAGATCTACATAGTTAAGTGAAATGGAAAATGAAAAAAAGATTGTCAGCACATGTGGAACCATTAAATCTAGCACCCTGCTTTGATAAATAAAGAACGAAAGAAGGAAAGAAAAATAAATTAATAAGGCTACAGATTTCATTCATGAAAATGTAACTTAGTACAAGTTTGCATTTAGCTTATTTTAGAGAAATAATTGCTTCTTTGGAAGCTTTTAAGGAGATCTTTCGAATAAGGAAAATCGGTGACTATTTCCAAACATGCACTACAGGGAATCACGATAAAACCAAATCATGATGACAACGAAAAAGATTAAAACATACCAGGGAGTAGATGCAGCAAATTACGGCGTACAAGACAAAAATGAAGAAGACTTTATAGTTTGCATGACCCACACAATTATTTATCCAAATGCAATGATGATCCTTACAACCAATCAAGTGAAAAAAGATTTGTCATTATCATGAAAATCCAATAAACATTGATTGATAATTTAGATCATGCATACCATTCGTAGAACACATCTTTTACAAACCCTGCAGTGATGTGCACGAGGAGGCTTATAGTGAGAACACTTTTGGCAATATCGCAAATCTCCACCCTGCTTGCAGATCCAAAAACACATTACTTGAGAAGTTAACTTTCATGATGCTCAAATATTGATATACAACCAAACATTTATGGGAATCTTTTGCAAATCAGAAATACATCCTTTTAAGCCAATGAGTTAATTCAAACAAGTTGTTAAATAAAAGAAGTCATCTCATTATAGTATGATATGCTGCAATTTGAGCATACTAATTCACTTAAGAATCCAGAAGAACCTAACTTCAAGAACTCTACAAGTTCCATACAGTTTATAAATGCATTGATCATTAAAGAGAGAGAGAGAGAGAGAGAGAGAGAGATGGGATGTTGACAACGCAACAAGGCTAGGAAAAAATTAAGAAAACATTAACCCACATAAAAACCAGTGAAATTCTATAGCTACATCATACTTGACTGAATAAAGGATACAATCAGTCTTGAATCAGCATACAAGGTAATAAAACTCTCAACTTCTTATCATTCCAGAATATTCCTTTTCTAATTTCAGAAGTAGAGAGAAAGTAGGTATCAGAAAAGGGGCCATTAAGCATAATGCAAATAATAATTAGGGTATTAAACTAAGGTTGTAGTTGCATTGCAGCTGTTGCTTGCAGATTATGTGGGTCAAATGTGACTGATGTGGTCCACAAACTCAGCCAAACGTGGTGGGGCTGCATAATGAGATGTGGGCGCACATTTTAAATCCTTGACTAGGACAATTGTATAACACAAATTCAACAACACAGGAGATGAGGTTCCCAAACTACTCAGGCTAAAAACAAATAGAACCAGAAGATTCAACTTGACATAAGGATTAAAACATAAGTGAATTGTTAATGATTGAAATAAACAAAATAAGCTTCACAGACAACTGTGAAAACCAGCAAAGGCCCTTCTTTTTCATTTCAGCCTCTCAAACTTTTGGCTTTAGTTCAAATTACCAGACCCATAAAGTCACCTTCAAACCAGCAACTTTACCTGAGTTTATGACAAAATAGATTTGTTTCACCCAAATATATCAAACTAAAAGTTATGATGTGAATCACACTATTCCCTATCCTAAGATTGTAAACCTGTAAGTTCTAGGAGTTAACTCTTGTTTGAAGAATATGCTGATGAGATGCCATTAATAGTAAAAGTCAATATCATTCAAAGGAAGACAACCATATACAATATAGTCTACTTTAAAATGAGTAGGTTTTGACGTGTTATTCTTTCAAAGCAAGCATATTTTCAAATTATAATGCCAGTGTATACACAGTATACAAGAGACAATGAACAAGCACCATAGCTTAAGCATTTAACCTCTTGGAAATTAAATCAATAGAGGGGAGGAAAAAACTTAGCCTACTAAACAATATATATCAGTTTATAAGAAAAAGACTAGAAATTTTAGTTCGTACCCAATCCAACCATCTTGAAATCAATTTTGTTCATCTTAATAGTCACAACTGATGAGGAATATCACCCATTCTAGACATCAAACCATCGCAACTGCACTTGTAAGCTTTTATAGAAAAAACATTACTACAACGACACAACACCAACCTTTTTTGCAATACAAATCACAACAATGAGAATGTTAAAGTTCACCAAAAAATCATACTTTCAATCCACAACAACAAAAAATATAAACTCTATCATATAATCCTCCAACTTATCTAACACATCCATCGAAACCCTCGAGCAAACACAGGGGACAGTGTTAGAAAACCATTAAACTCTCCAACTAAAAACAAGGTTATCCTTAAGTCAGGTCGGCTACATGAATCACAACACAAGACACTGTTCAACTCAGTAAAAATCAAAGTTCCAACAAGGTTATCCCTATTGATGAGTTTTCCCAAAGTCGTTGGTTGCCTCTCTCTCCCCCTCTTCTCAGAAAACTACAAACCATACCATCCACATTTTTCACAGGTGCCTCCGGGGACCTTTGTACGTGTTCCTCTCTTACTAAAAACAAAGGTCCAAATAATATAGTCTTGTAACAGCACCACACACAAACACAAACACGTCTAAAGCGATCGCTATGCTTCAAAACAAAAACCGCAAAATGCCACTCTTTCCGCAACCCACAGATCAGGAAACGACACGAAAAATAAACCCTTACGTAATCAAGCCAAGTTTCAACCACAAGAGAATTCATTCAATTCAAGCTCCTAACAATGCAGCATCAAAAAGAAGCACGCGGAAACAAAACAAAAGCAAGCAACAATGAACGACAAACGAAACCCCCAAACGCAAAACCAAATTCCAGTTTTTTTGTTTTCTTTAAATTATACGACAAAGAAGCGAAGATGACCTTGCGTTTGATCTCGTGGATGGGGCTCTCGGCGTCTTCGACGTCGGGCATGTAGGTGGCGGGAACGCGACCCGGATCCGTGGAGATGGCGGCGCGGTAGGTGAAGCCGCAGACGGCGGCGAGGGCGGTGAAGACCGCGGCGTTCATGATCCCCGGGGAGGACAAGAGGCCGAGCCAGCGGTCGATGAAGACGAACACGGTGGAAACGTAAATGTACGCGATGGCCAAAACGACGACGCTCACGGGAAGCGAGAATGCGAAGGGCTTCTCCTTGTCGACGGCCATCGTGGGGAGAGGCGGAGGCGCCGCCGGCAGGGCCTAAACGACGGCGTCTCCGGGAACGCGCGAGAGAGCGCTTTGAATTCGGAGGTTGGTTTGTTGGTTGGGCTGTAAGAGATTTCCAGACGCTGTTTTTTCCTTTAATTATATACTCTCTCTCAACGATTGGGAAACAACGCCTATTTATACATTCATACATAAATTGAATCAAACATAGTAACATTTCTCTTTCTCTCTCCCTAATCGCTGGTTTCCTTACAATTGGAGCATGCTTATTAACTCTTTCTTATTAAAATTATGCGTATGGTTTTTCTTTTTCCATTAATATGTAATAAAAGATTTATATAAATAAAATAATTACTCTCTCTCAGTTTTTATTAATAAATAAATAAAACACTTATTTTAGATTATATAAATAATTTTTAACTATTTTTACTTCATTTTATAATAATTTAAAAAAAAATTAACTAATATCTTAAATTTTATTATAACACTATTATTTATATTTCTTATGGGAAGAAACATTTTAGGAACCTTATTAGAATATTAATAAAATTTAATATCTTTAATTTGTATTCAATTAATTTTTTTCTTATAAACTAGAATAGAAATAATGTGATATCAGAAATTAGATGAAAAATGATATTATAATTGAAAAAAAATGTATAATTAATGTTGGATTGAGTATAATATTATATTAGATGAAAGAGTATAAATAAAAAATAAAATAAAAAATGATAAATAAAAAAAGTAAAAAAAATATTTAAAATATTTATTTTGATGTTAAAAATAAATAAGTGTTAAGAATATAGTTAAAATTAATTTTAGATAGGTATATTTTATTTTAGTAAAAAATAAAATATAGTTTATTTAAATTTTAAAATATATAAATAAAAATTTAAATAATATATTTTTTATTATTTTTAAATTAATATTTGTAATTATTTTTTTCTAAATTTTTTGTATTTTTTTATAATTTTCTCATTATTTTTTATTTTTTTTGTAAAATATGAGAGAATTTGATAATAGTATATTAGAAATAGATTATTTTTTAAAGATTTTATTTGAGTTGGTTGTATGTGAACTGAATTAAGAATTCTTGCATGTAAGGTATTTTTTAAATATAATTCTATGTTCGTTTATGTACATAATAATGTAGATTTTTTAATTAAGAATTTTTAGAATAAATTAAAATATATTTGATTGACTTTTTTAAAAAGAAAATTTTGGATAAACAAAATTTATAAATAAAAAAATTAATTAATTTGAGATTTGTTATAAATTTTAGGATAGATAATCTTAAAATTAAAAAGTGACGTAGTCATAATTATTTACTTTTCCAATGATTTATTTTGAATGAATAGGTGAAATATTACTTGTATTATGATTTTCTTTGTATAGAAAAATATTTATTTAAGAAAATAAGATTTGATTGAGATAACGTATGATAGTTGAGATGTTTATAAACTAGTTTTTATGGGTAATGTTGACAATAATGTAATGACCAATGAATTTTGCAGAGTATGAATTGAATGATGTCTCAAGGTTGATTTAAAAGTAAAATATAAGTTTCAATCAATTGATTTTCATATTAAGTCCAATAGGAGTGACCTAAACTTTTTAAGGAAGTTTAAATGTTTCAATTTGAAAGTAGAGATCAATGGATGGAAAATTCACACTCTATAAGGGTTAGATTTCTACATAATCCATTAAGCACTAGAATTTTCACTCAACAAAATTATTATAAATGAAAACTTAATATTTATCCTAATCTTGTGTCCAAATTCATTTAGCAGACTAAGATCCTTTAGTGGATTAGGATCTATTGAATGATACTTGATTTTTGCTCAATGGATTGGCTATAATGGGGAAGTTGAAATTTATCCCAAGCCTTACTTACAGATTTGTTAAGTGGATGATGAATTGTTGAGCATATTTGTGTCCATAGATTACTAACTTACTAGCTCAAATCCACTAAACAAATTAGCCAATCTTTGAGCAAAATTTCTTATATTTTGGTAAAAATTTACATAATTTATCGAAAAAAAAATTTGCATTTATTGTGTACATATTGGTGTTGAAATGAGTTTATGTTATATGATTAGTTGGAAGGTAAAAATTATGATATGTATTGTTCATAATGACATTCGAATAAGTTTTAAGATATACGATTGGTTGGAATGTAAAAGTTATGATAAGTGAGGTCAAATACTAGCACGATAAGATATATATATATATGAGGAAATAGTATACAAATGATAACATTCCAATAACCTATACATGGAGAATTAATAAATTAACTTACCATAATGACTACAAAGGAGATGTTAGGGCAAGAAATTGTGAGATAGTTCAATTTTAAAAATAATCGTCTATACTTCTCAAGATATAAGAGTGACTACCATTGATTAGGTACAAGTTTGGCATTGAGATCTAGGATGTGTCAATGGACTTTGAATTCATTAGTCTAGTTTCCTCCAAAATATCTAATGTTTGAGAAATAATAATTTCATGGTTAGTTATATGAATAATGATACTAAATTTGCCAAACTATGCCCAAAGAGACTACTTGAGATCATATAAAATTTGTGGAAACGACATACCAATTTGAAAGAATCCCCTTGAGTAATATCTAAAGGTTGATTCATATAAATTTTTTCCTACAAACACCATTAAGAATTTTTTTTTTTTTTACATCCAATTAATAAAAAGACCAAATTTAAAGAGCAATCATGCTTATGAATAAGATAAAAGATGTCGTCTTTATAATTGGAGAAAAGATGTCACCATAATTCAACCCTAAAATTTGAATGTAATCTTTAACCATTAAGCATATTTTAAGACAATCAACAATGTCATTAAGTCCAACTTTGACAATAAAAATCACTAACAACCAACCAAAGATTTCCTAGAGAGCAAAGAAATGAGGTCCCAAGTTCTATTATTCATAAGAAAACTTAATTCATCAAGCATGCCCTGATTCCAAGTAGGATGGGCTAAGGCATCACTTGTAATTTTAAGAATTGACACAGAGAAAATAAAAGAGAGACAGGTGTAAAGTGATGGAGATAATATATGATAACTCAAAAGCAATATATTTACAAAGTGTAATAGGAAGATCAAACTCAATTGATGAAGCTAGAGGGGGTGGAGGAGTTGTGCCATAGGAGAGTCATGAGTAGATGAGGGGATTCTATCGATAATGATATACTTGAAAAGGTGGTGGAGGTGGGGGATCTATTGGGACGTTGTGTAACACTCTTTTACCACAAGACATTTTTAATTAATAAATATAAAATTTGTGGAAAATAAAAAATAAAAGAATTCACATATATTCATTTCATAAATAACTTACCAAAGTAAGGAAATAAGATTTCAAAATAAATTTTTCATCCTCAATTTTCACAATGATGCAACTCTTACTATGAGTAATTATTGCCCACTAGAACAACAGTGGTAGATCGTGAACTAGTACACCAAATAAGTTTCTATAGGAAAGAGAGATTGGTCACTAAAACACACTTTTAAATATCAAGTCTTTCCTAATCAGAACTTTCCTAGACATGCACTCTCACACTACCATATTGTATATCTAGTAACAATAATAACTTTATTTGGATGTGAAAGATTAAATAAAATATTATTAGGCATTGAATTAACCTTTATGAGTTCTTAAAGATAAAATCATAATAAATTTCAAATCAACTTCTTCAAAATAATCTCTTTATGCCCTAACATCACACCTAATTAGAGCACCCACGAAATCAAGACATAGAAATCCTATGTTTCATCAACTAACTCCTCTTTGTCCTCATCAAACATATATTCACCTATACAAGTGTTCATCCCAAACAAAAATGCCAAAAATACAAATAGAAGAGTGATAAATATATCTCACATATATTATAGATACGTATAAGAAAATAGGAAAAACTAAACATGCACACACGAATGAAACATATACACAAACACATCACATATCTTGACTAACCAAACGTAGCTTGAAATTTCACACTGCTAAGCCTTTGCTTAGACTTTTCAAATAACCAAGTCTAACTTGAAATTTACTAAGCCAACACTTAGACTTCTCAACTGATCAAGTATAACTTGGAATTTCTTAATACTAAGTTAATACTTAGACTTCTCAACTAACCAAGTCTAACTTGAAATTTCTTAATGTTAAGCCAACGTTTAGACTTTTTCAACTAACCAAGTCTAATTTAGAATTTCTTAATGCTAAGCCAACGCTTAGACTTTTCAACTAATCAAGTCTAACTTGAAATTTCTTAATGTTAAGCTAATGCTTAAACTTTCAACTAACCAAGTCTAACTTGGAATTTCTCAATGCTAAGCCAACGCTTAGACCTTTTAACTGACCAAGTTTAACTTGAAATTTCTCAATGCTAAGTTAATGCTTAGACTTTCAATTGACCAAGTCTAACTTGAAATTTCTTAATGTTAAGCTAATGCTTAGATGTTCAATTGATCAAATCTAACTTGAAATTTCTTAATGTTAAGCAAATGTTTGGACTTTTCAACTGACAAAATTTAACTTGGAATTTCTCAATGTTAAGTTAATGCTTAGACTTTCAATTGACCAAGCTTGAAATTTTACAATTGACCAAGTGTTAACTAGTATAAATATTAGATAAGAATAAGTATAAACCGAGAATAATAATATTAGATAAGAATAAGTATAAATAAAGTAATTTTAATAGTTTAAAAACTTTTAAAATTGTTATTTTATTACTTAATTTTTAGTATTATTAAAAATTGAAATCATATATTATTTTAATATAAAATATTAAAATTCTTATATATCTCATTACTCGTTCATCAACAAAATTTGATTCATTTAAAAACTTAGATAAATATTATTATATAGAAGAATTTCAACTCTATAAAAATATAAAAAATAAAATAAAAATAACCCTAACAAAAATAAAATTAATTGAAATGAACTTGAATGTCAAATCATAGAGAAATAATAGAATATTTATCCAATGAATATTGAAATAATAGAATATTTATCCAATGAATATTGAAATACATAATAAGACAAACAATAAGTACAAAATTAAATGAAATATAAAATAAAAACAAATAAAAAGTAAATCAAATTAAGAAAATCATATCAATGAAAATAATGATTTAAATAGAAGATGAAAATAATAATTTAAATAGAAGGTGAGGTTGTGTAATGATTTAAATAGAAAGTGAGAATATGGTGGTGAATACGAATTAGAATAAAAGTTAATTATGTGATAACGAAATTATAGTGATAAAATTTCTTAATAAAATAAATTTTAAAAAGAAAGTTATAATAAAAAATGTTAGATTTTTTTTAAAAATAAAATTAAAAATATAATTATATTTTAATAAAATATTCCAGTTCGATTTAAATTGATTCTGAAATACCAAATTATAATATAAATCAAACTGTTTGGTTTTAGAAAAAAAAAGTCAAAGTAGTTTAAAATTTTTTTATTTTCGGTTATTTTTCTAAATCAATTCTGACCTATATATTATACATAAATTAAAAATATTATCAATTTTATTGTGCATTTGAAAATGGTTTTATGATTATATTTTTAAAAGTTGAAAACTTGATTAAATATTTTATTACCAATAAAATTAAATAAAATGAAGGAAATAAATAATAATATTAAAAAATAATTAAATCTAAATAAAATTATATATATATAATAATAATAAAATAAACTCATATTTTATCATATTTTTTTATAATTTAATAATATAAAATAATAATTCATTTTAATCATTAAATTATAAGAAATAAAAAATTAAATAAATTATAAATTTATTTTATTTACTTATATATATAAATATAATAAATTATATGATCAGAAATGGTATAACTTTTTGTAAAATTTATTCTTAAACCTACAAGATTTTATATATTTATAGAGTAAATCAAAATTTTTAAATTTAATTTCACCATACTTCACAAATATATCTTCTGACAAAAGTGAGTGCATAGAAATGCTACTCCAAATAATTTATATTATATTTCACGTCGAAGAATGGATAAGAAAAGGACAATATTAACAAATGGCGTGGATATTATATTCTCGGAGATCCTCGACATGAGCATGGCTTGTCTCTCACTTTCTCTTTTCTGAGCTGTGAAGGCCCTCTTTCATGTTCTAGATCAAGATGGAGGCAGAAATTCAGAACCCATCTCAAGGTTACAGGTTTGGCAATCTGGGTCTTCCCAATTCCTTCTTCTGCTTCTCTTTTCCTACCCTTTTTGATAACTGGATTGTTTAAACTCTTTTCTGCTTTCCATGTCGTGGATTTGATGTTACTGTTCCTGTGATCACCTAGATACATGCTATTGTGTTTTAGTTTACGAAATTCTCTACATGAACTTCTACAAAAGAAAAAAAAAAAATAATTTATCATAAATTAACATTTTTTAGCTTAGACATGTACTAATAGAAATTCATTTTGTTCTTTTCTCCTTTGTTTTCTAGAAGTTTTTATAGAAAAAACCGTAACAAAAACCTAAATTAGAAAGTAGGGGCTTTGGCTTGGTTAAATAAACTAAATGAATAATAATGCTTTGATTCGTTCTGTTCATAAATTGTAAAAGCAATGGAATTCTGTTATCTGCGTGTTTGGAGAGTGATTTAGATGATTATATGTTGAAATATTTGGATTTTGTTGCATACTATGAGGGGTTTACGGCTTTTGAATCTAGTGGTTCTAACTGGATGTTTGTGTTTCTGTTATGTGAAGAAGGTTAGTAACCGGTACAAAATGGAGATATGGGAAGCAAAAGCACTTTAACCAGAGAGATAGTTTAAGTTGGGTGTTTTGTTTAAAAAATGGGAACAGAGCTATACTGGGAAGTTCTAACTAGTGAATGGTTTTTTTTTTAACTTTTTTAGGGTTCTATCTAGTGAATGGGAAGTTCTAACCATGAATGTTACCTGACGTGTCATTAGGAAATAAGATAACACTGTAAGAACTTTGTTGAATCTTCATAAGTGGATCATTATGGTACACTAGACATTCGTTTTCAATTCTGTTGAAAATTGTAATTTTTGAATTATAATTACAAGATTCCTTTTCAAATCACTATGCTTCATAAGGCCAATGGACTTTTGAACTTGTACCATCCATTCATCAGTATCTTCACCTTTACACCGATTCAAACTCGAGTCTCTTCATCTTTTGATTCAAGACTGATAGGTTTTGTATCGTTTACAGTATCTCGGTCTATATCAGACAATTTGAAATCTCTTTCATTTCATGTTTATCTTGGCATCTCCTCTCCTCCATCTTCCGATCGGTTAACATTCTCTGAATAAGTCGCAATCAGTCATTTACCAAATGATAGGACCTAGATTCTGATACCAAGAGATGTATGATTCCCCCTTTGGCTTGGATCATACGTCTAATCATAACATACTGAATTTTAGGGACATAGCATGTAGTTAGCCCGGAACGTAGACATGTTACTAGAAGTGGGAGCATCCCATTTCTGTGCCCCTTTAGGGTAGTGAGTTGCACCTCACACCCTACCACAATCAGGTAACCATTTTAAGCTCTATAAATAAGATTCCGAAACATAAGTCGAGGATCTTCTAACATTCTCTGAATGATCTAATGTTGCTGTATCTGAAAGTTTTTTGCTGGAACAGAACTTAATTCGTCACTGCACACTCTTAACATTGATTTTAACAAGGAAAATACAGTACATGAAGAAATTTTCCTACAGGGAACAAGCTATAGTGGAAAAGTCATGGTTCATTATGTCTAAGATCTAACTATGCCTTTTCTTTTGACCAATTGTGAAGGCTTCTAATTTCATCCTCTCTTAATGATTTATTTGTTCTTTTCAGATTCTGTGTTGATGGAGTGCACGAGGCCAACATTATTGAATGGAACAAGAAAAGAAAATTACGAAGTAATCAATTGGATTTGCTTAGACCAAAGCATAAGTGCTGGGTTGGGAATTCCTCTTCTGAACACGCTTTAACTTTTGATGAAAATCAAGCATTAGAGAGCATGCAGATTTATGTACTTAAGGGTAGAACAGATGTAGAAAGCTCAGAATCTGATTCTGTCAAAGACAGCAACTGTTTCTCTGAAGATTCCCTTACTGCCATGTCTGTAAATGAAGAAGGTAAACTTGTTGCCGATTCTGCGATGACATTCCAACATGAGAGGCCTTCCAATTTGGTTGGTTTCGATGGCAATAATAATGCCAAGGATAATCACCACACTGTAGATGAATCTGCAGTTGATAAGGGATGCACAGGTGAAGCAGACATATTTGATGACAAAGAATGTAATCCATCTTATCATCGTGCTGATTTACAGGCTCTGAAGAATCTTGAGGAGAAGATTTTACAAATAGAAAGCTGCAGAGATAACGTGCTCCAAGAATATGCTAAAGACAGTACTGAGGAGTTTACAGATATGGAATTTGAAGATCTGTTTTCTACAGGGGAAACTCGTCACAAGTATGTCCTTTCATCTGGAAGATGGAATGTAAACCAAGGTATACTGCATCTGCATTCTTGACAGTGACTGTTTGTGAGGATAGGATCGTATTGTGTTCATTGATATTAGTTGCTAGAATATGTGTCTTGGACATCAAATTTTTAGTTCATAATTCCTTGGTTGATATGCTATTTTTGGTTTCAGAGGCTCAATCAGGCACCAGGGCACCAACAATTGATCAAGAATTTGAGCAATACTTTTCCATGCTCATGCTTTAGCAGATATTACTTACAATGGAGGTAGGTGTATATATACTTTGAAATGGCTATCTATGTATTGCTTTTATGAAGATTTCTGAACTTGTTATTCTGATGGCTTTGTAACATCATAAGAAGGTAGTGTGAGGTTGCTTTCTATAGCTTTTGTCCTTCTGCTTATTTCTGATCCTTCAACCACGGATTGTATGTAAAAGGAGTTTATTTTGTTTACTTGTTTGGATTTATTTTAGGCTTAATTAGTTTTTCAGTTCATCTAATTTAGTTTATGACACATTTTGGTTCTTCAATTTTTCTTTTGGTGTAAATAAATTCCTTTAATTTAAAAGATAAGTAAAAAGAGCAATGTGGGAAAAGTAATAACATCATAAAAAGTGATTGTCTTTGAAAGAAATGTTATGGAAATAGAAATGTTATATGAATTACACATTATTTTAAATTTTACTAAGTTTAAGTCTGGTAATTAATTTCATCTTCTTAAACTCAATTTTTTACTTATTTTTTTTATTAAAAATCATTTTACAACTTGAGTATATTAAATTGTCTTTAGTTAATGATTCACGAACTGAAATATCAAATTTCATTCAAATGACATAGAGATTGGTATTGTTAATAAAAATGTATGATGGTATTGTATAAATAGTCTAAGGGGTACAAAATATGAAGACTTAAAGAAGACTCTATTGTCTATTAAAAAATTAGATGACTTTGGGTGTAAGATCTATGTTAAAGTTAAGATTTTAAAGGTGATGAGAGCAAATTTGGTAACCATAAAAGTAAATAAGTTCATGACAAATTTATATATGTTTTCAAGTGATACATTGCATGAAATAGATACATTAGTTGTGTCCACAAATAAAGAAGAAGTGGTGATCATGTGGTCTCATATACTTGGTCATATGTGATAGCGATGTTTGAAAATTCTTGGAAAATATAATCTCTTATCCTAGCTTAGAGAAGTTATTTTACTTTTCTACCAGCACTATGTGATAAATAAGTAACATAGATTGAAGTTTGCTAGAGTGATTGTAAAAAATAAACACATATTAAACTTGATTTATTTCGATGTGTGGGAATCACTAATATTAACCCTTAAACGAGCAAAATATTTTGTATTGTTCATTAATGATTACTCTAAGAAATTATTGGTATACCCCCATCAAGAGAAAGTAAGATATGTTTTCACGGTTAAAGAAATTTAAAGTATGAGTAGAACTTGGATTTGGGAAAAGAATTAAGTTCTTATGTACTGATAATGGAGAAGAATATGAAAATGAAGATTTTTTAGCATTATGTAAATAAGAGGGTATTATGAGACAACTTTTTATTCTATATTTACCTCAACAAAATTATGTGGCAAAAAAGATAGAACAATATTTTCCTAGATATAACAAAAGTTATTTTATGAATAGTAAGAGTAGTTAAAACTATTTATTACATGATAAACCGTCAACAACAATTGGTTTGAAGACACCAATGGATAATGTAAAACTCTCAAGAGAGAAAAAACTAAATCCAAAATCTAGAAAATATATATTCTTGAGCTATGTTAACAATGTGAAAGGATATCTATCGTTTGTGACATCCCACTATCCACAAGGTTATTGTTAGTAGAGATGTAGTCTTTGCAAAAAGTGAACCACACACTGAGCAAACAAATGAAAGCTCTATAAAGGATATTGTTCTAGTACAAATTGAGAAAAAGCTTTTAAATGAATCTTCTAAGTCATAATAGGAGCACGAAGAACAATAGCCAAATAAGGTTAGTAATGTAGGACTCTACAATCAACACGAGAAAAGGAAAAATCATCTTGACATTCACAATATGTGATGACAAACTATGAAGGGTATTATCTTCTAAATGAAGAAGGATAACCTTCAATTTTTCTAAAGGTTATGAATGATTCAAATGTTTCTCTATGGATGATTGTAATGGAAGAAGAAATTGAGACTTTCCATAAAAATAATACATGAAAACTTGTTAAACTTCCAAAAGGTCGAAAAGTTATTGGTTATAAATGAGTCTAAATCAAGTGAGATGACAACGATCAAGTGGAACTGTAACGAACCAAAAATTTATCTATTTCGCATTCCTAATTTGCATCTAATCTAAAACCAAAAGTATGTTGCAGAAAGATATCATAAATTGCATATTTGCATAACTACATAATATACTTTTGCGAAACAAGTAACAATTACAAGTAATTAGCATCACTATCTAAGTCATTCACTTTACAATCTTTGGATTACTCATTTACAACTTAATACACAAGATACAACTTTATCCTCCCACAATTACAGTCATTTTGGAAATTTACTTGTAGTATTATTTACTCACGTACCAAAACACGGTCATTGTAGTACAAATAAAACCGTAAATGCAAAAGTAGTAAGAGTAAACTAATGTAAATAAGATCAAACTTAATTATAAATATATTCGCAACATTTCAATCAGATCCATTCATTCAATTCCACTCTAATTCTTAAAATCCACATAATTAAATTAAAAAATACATACATTCTTCATATTCAATTAATTGCAAACATCTAATATGCTAGACAGATTTATCCGGTCAATTATATGAAATTCTTGACCTCATAGGCTAACTTCTATCATCCTCGACATTCCTAGATTCTCGTACCTCGACGTTCCTCGTTTCTTGCACCTCACATGTCGAGGAATCTCTAGCAGACTGCTTTGTAGCAGAATCTTGGCTACTTGCCCTATCTGACCAATGATCCTCCGAACTCTCGGACCCCAAGGAAGAAGAAGAAGACGAAGACATACTAGTAGAAAGAAAGAAAAACTAAACAAGATGAAGATCAAAGAGAAGTGAGGGAATACACTTGAGGACCTACCACCCATATTTATAACACCAGTATGGGAAACCGAATCGTCTCCAGTAATGATGATAACTACCTCGAGTCTTGAGTAAACCGCAAACCTATCTTTTCAACTCCCCGAAACAAAATCCTCCATGTAGGTGAGGAAAGAGAAAAAACCCACTTTTTCCCGCTCATTTGCATAAGAAGTTTTTCAAAAAGGGGAACTATCCATTCTAAACACTATCTTAGTATTCTAAGTAACAACCAACACTTGATGGAGGCTAGAAAAGGCTATCAACACCCATCAAGAGCTATATTACCTTAGTCATATCACCCTCTTTGGTCTCATGACTAGGGAGACTTGTGTACCAGATAGGTATTGAATCCTTGTCAACTCGTCAGTTTCCAATCACATGAGTCTTCGAAGGACACTTGCCGACCAGTGCTTGCTGGCCATAGCCAACAAGTACTCGGTCCAATAACAGGCTCAATTACCATGGGCCTAAAACAAATCCTTGTAATAGATTCAATATGATCTTTGCTAAACACACTCAAATAATAAGGTGGTTTAGATTCACTAAAAGTAATCAGTTATTAGAGCATATTATAAATACTTGTCTAACCCAACTAAAATAATAATCTAATCATTTTTTAATCATGTTTATTATATTCTTACTGACTTGAGCGTTAGAGTGTATTTGCAAGTACACCCCATATTTGGTCCTACATAGTTAAGACATATTGGAGTCATTTGGAGCGCGAAGGGCATATTGGGAGTACTATTCGACCTTATAAATAAATTTTGGAATATATATTGGAATACTCTAGTACATACCTAAGTACAATATAATAACAATATATATATAACATAATTTTTTTTATTAAATGTTGGAATATATATTGGAATACTCTAGTACATACCTAAGTACAATATAATAACAATATATATATAACATAATTTTTTTTATTAAATGACTGTAAAAGTCATATATTTAAGTTGAGACGCACAAGTGACTTTTATATATAGAGTTACTTTACACTAATAAATAAATAGGTGGGAAGTGACTTTTTTATATAATAGAGTTCTTTATAGTAATAAATAAATAGGTGGGAAGAAATATAAATGAATAAGAAAATTAAAAAGTCATTAAATATAATAAGCATTAAATATCATAAATTTAAATATGAATAACACTAAAAAAAATTTTTATTATCCATAGAATATTTTTCACGGAATTTTTTTGTGGAAAAAAAATTAATTACCCATTGAATATTTTCTACAGATTTATTTTTATGGAAATTTTTTATAAATTTATCTATGGGAAATTTTTATAAATTTGTTTATGAAAAAATTTCCCATGGATTTGTTTGTAGGAAATTTCTCATGAATTTATTTGTGGAAAATTTCCCATAGATTTTTTGTGGAAAATTTCCTACTAACCTTTTACCTACAAATTTGTGGTGGTGGGAAATTATGGAAAATTTGTGGGTAAAAAGCTAGTAGGAAATTTTCCACAAAAAATTCATGGGAAATTTTTCACAAACAAATCCATGGAAAATTTCCCACAAACAAATTCATAAGAAACTTTTTCATAAACAAATTTATAAAAAATTTTCCACAAATAAATTTATGAAAAATTTCCATAAAAATAAATCTGTGGAAAATATTTAATAGGTAATTATTTTTTTTTTTTACAAAAAAATTCCGTAGGAAATATTTCATGGGTAATAAAACTTTTTTTTGTAGTTTAAATATGTTTGATTCGAATATTAAGAAAAAATTGATATCTTTTGGCAGTAGAGTTGTATTAGCATCATCCAAGAATATATACTTTCTATGTTTTAGATCCATCTTTGTTCTTTTTTTAGAATCATACATCATTATACAAGACAACCAAATATACACATAAAGAAGAATAATCAGCTGGTTTACCTTTCACATCTCCATCAATGTCTTTAAACCAATTACTATTAATGTTGATCAATTTATTATGTAACAAGTGGTTTTAACTACTTTTGTTAGAAAGACTTGGTCACTCTCTTTGTTCTTAACATAGCTCTTTATCTATCAAGGAATGCTTTGATCATCTAATCTCTGACACCATTTTTCTAAGGTGTATATGGAATAGAAAATTGTCTCATAATACCCTCTTGTTTGTAAAATGATAAAAAGATCACCATCTACATATTCTTCTCCATTATCTATCCCCAAACACTTAATTATTTTCTCAATTTCAAGTTCTACTCATGCTTTTCCTTGAATTATGAAAACACATCTGACTTTCTCTTGATGGAGTACACTAATAATATCTTGAAAAATATATTATAAATATTAAAATTGTAAAATTAAATTTTAATAAAATTTAAAGAATAAATTTGACGCTTAAATATTTTTTAAATGAATGAAAAGTAATATATATATATATATTAAGAAAACTATTTAACTTATATAATTAAATTTATATAAATTTAAGTTTTACCATTTATGATTAATATAATTTAGATTTTATTATTTTTATAATATCTTTTATTATTAAATTATTCAACAATAATATTTTAGTATGTAGGGTTTATAAACATAGTAATATTTAAAATATATTACAAATTTAAATATAATTTAAGGATAGAAAAGATTATTATTACAAATACATTACAAATACATATCTTAGCAAAATAATAGAATATCACTAGAAAACTTAACCAAAATAAAAATATAGAATTGATATTAGAAATGAAATTAGATTAAAATAAAAAATAATGAACAATTTAGAATTTGGTTGCGTTATTAATTGTAATGTTCTAGGCTGGCAAGTGTTGAGTGAGCCTTAGACTTAATAGCATATGCATAGGAATGAAATATTTAAGCATAGTTTTTCTAAACTCTTCCATTTTCTTATAATTTCATATTTCACTCTCCCTCCTTAAGTGTTCACTTTTTCTCTCAAATCTCTCTCAACTAGTTTGGGGAAATTCTTCTTCACTCTCCCTTCATTTTTGGAATCCAAGCATGCTGGAAGAAAAATCTCCAATAAAAGAACACATTGTACCATTTCTATTCAACGATTAGATCATTGGATTAGATTGTAGCTAGAAATTCTTCAGACTTTCAAGTTTTGCTAGAATTAGAAGGTAAGTGAAGCTAATTACCTCAAAACTTAGAATAGGGATTTATTTCTTATGCCTATCTGTTCTTGCAAATTTGATGGTGATTGTGTGAAATTGTTTTTTGAATTGGAATGTTGGATTAATGGATATTGTATGGAACTTGATTAGGAACAATAGGATTCTTGATATTTTATTGTGTATTGGCTAAGACATTAGTTCCTGAGATTGTTTGCATCGTATGCAAGATTTTTCGCTTGAGTAAGAGATTTTCTCTCAAGCAACTGGCTATGGAGTTGCTCTCAGGTGCGTTTTTTCTCAAGTGAGGCACCCTTCACTTGAGTGAAAGCACCCAAACCTGGGTACTGTTCTCAGGTCTATTTTCACTTGAACGAGGAGGGTTTCACTTGAGCGAAAATGCTCCATACTTGAACGTGCTCTCGAGTTCATTTTCACTTGAGTGAGGAGGGTTTCGCTTAAGCGAAAAAGGCCTGGGACTTTGTGGATATTTTTTTCAATTGCTAAATGAAATCATTGATCTCAAAATGATTAAAGAATGATTAGAAGCTTATCAAACTTGTATATGTTGAAATGAATTAGAGATTGCATGATGGTTAGTAATTGGTATATATTTATATGTCATTGTAGAAACTATAAAATGACAGATTAAATAATGTTTCTTGAAATAGGAAATTGCTATTAATATGAGATTGTGTGGTATTAATGGATGTGGACTTAACTTGAATTGGGTGTTGAGTATAGTGGATGTTTGGATTATGTGGTGTATGAGGATTAGATTCAAATGTTTGTGTACCTTTAGATTTGGGATTATTGAATATGATTACTGTGGTTAGGTACCTTTGGGAATGATTATGATACATGTGAATGCTTGTTGAGAATAAAATGTTTAATGAATTGATGTGAAATGATTGAGATGAAAGAGAAAGATGAGTAATTATAGTTATTTTGTATACTATGAATTAATTTTGATGGTTGTGCTGGAGTCGAATAACTAATAGTGGGAAGTTATTTGGCGTGATTTAGTGTGTATTGTAACACCCTTAATTTTTGGATGTGTATTTTAATTATGTGTGATATTTAAAATTAATAAAAAGTATTTTTTGTATAATTATTATTATTTTTTAAAAGGAAAATAAATATTAATATAATAATATAATAAAAAAAAAGAGAGAGTAATATAAAATAAAAATATTCAAAACCGCCTCATATTATATATATATTTTTATTGGAGCACCGCCATTCATTTCCTTCTCCTTCACGATTCCATTTCTTCGCTGCAAGACACTTCTTTTCCACTTTGTTTACAAATTCCAATTGCTCTTATTCTCTCTGCCGCCACAATTCTTCCTTCTTTCCAATCCTTGCAAACTTGATTTTCCAATCTCACTTTCGATTCTCTGTTTTCTTCCCAAATTGAGGTAATGTTACTCAAATCCAAGCTTCCAATTCCATTTTCACCGATTAAAATCTTAGATTAACGGTAGAATTTATTAATTTTGAAGGATTGAGTTAGAAAACTCAAAGTTTCTCTGTTTTTGGATCATTTGAAGAATTTCAAGGTAAGGGGAGTTTATTTCTCATTCTAATCTTCAATGTATGATGTTTTGTGGATTGATTGTTGTTTGGATGTGTTTTATTTTGAAAATTGTTGAAAAATCACTAAAACCCGAGAAGCCTGCAAAAATCCGCTCAACGGATTAAAAATCCGCTCAGCGCACAGAACACCAAATCTACTCAGCGAATCTGGGTTGAAATCCGCTCAGCGCACCGACCCGAATCCGCTCAACGGATTTCCAAAAACAAAAAAAAAATTTAAAAATTCATAATTACTCTTATAGCTTCATTTCTTCTATTTTTACCCGTAGAGTCAATTTTCTTTTTATTAAATTTTAATTTTCTATGATAATCATTATTGAATTAACATGACTCTGTTATATGCCTTAGAACTAATAAAATTTTATTAACTCAACGTAATTAAATATCACAATATGATTGATCATGAATGAGAGAACGATATTTGATGTTATGAAGTAAGAAAATGATTTAGATGGCTGTCAAAAGAATATTTTGTGATGAGAGTTGGAACTACCTAAAGGGTAGAGAATTTGTGAGAATTTGTGGATTTATGCCATCTAAAGTCATTAATTTCCGTGTGGATGAGCTACAGAGATATACTGGGGTATAGTTCAGGAAGGTTTGATAACCTGGGGGAATGAGAGTGTGGCGGAGTGGTCCATGACGTGATGTACACAGTGTGCAATGGGAGCTGCCGCAGGCCTCGCACTCCATTACCCGACTGAATCGCTGACTATGCTTTTTGCCAAAGGGGCTCGTGCGCACACATTGTATCCGTGGGGCGTATTACCAACCGGCGGCTATCCACACCGGCGTAAGGCCAATGTCACCTGGGTGGTGGGGTTGACAGCGTTATTTTGGGATCCCAAGGTACCTAGAGTACCGAAACTAATGCGATCACAATTTGAATGGTGATGTGAGTGAGACATATGACTGACGTACGTGATAAGGAAATATGAGGGAATTTAAATAATAATGTTGTAAAAAGATTAAAAGAACTTATTTGATGAGGTTGGAAATTGATAGTTAAAGAATTTTATTAAGATGTAGTACTCAATTATATTAATCATTTTCTCTGATTAAATATTCATTTTTGTGATTATTAAACATAAATATCTTGAATTTTGTTGGAAGATTATGGTGAGGAAGAAACTCACCCTTACAACCAATTTTTTAGGAAATTATGTAAGAAGATTCGTGAGACACTCATCTCTTAGATGAGAATTTGATTGGTAGGATAAATCCTGCTTCTTCTTGTTGATGGGGAACCTGCTCTGAGTATAGGGATTTACATTATTATATATGTATGAATAAAAATTTCTATACTCTAACCGGAGGATATATTTGTTAAATAATAAGAATAATTTTGATTATTTTGTGATTTTGAATGATAGGTTCCTCAACCATAGTATTATTTCATAATGTTTAAATGTTATTGTAAATAGTTAATTCCTTTGAAATAATTAAGTCATTGTGGGAATTATACGAATTTATCTTATTTCTTAAAATGAACAAATAAAATATTTAGTTTCTATAGTTATAATATAATTTCACACCATATAATTATTTTATGTATAATACTCAACTTATTTATGAAATTTATTATTTATCCTTAAAATTGTCGTTTATAGATTTAATTTAGTATTTATCAATCGTATTCAAGTTGAGTTAAATAAATATTTTTTTCATCTATTTTATTTTAAGTTGACCATTGGTTATGAAAAAAAAAATCTTGAAATATTATTTACTTGTTTTATTATTTAAAGAAAATTATAATATTAAGAATAATGATTTGAGGTGTTACATATATGGAATCATTGTGATATATGGTAAAGGAAGTACCCAGACTTTAAATGGTACCATAGTCATGGAGAGAGTGATATCATGTGGTGTGAGATCGATGGGGTTTGCTTGCTTTGTACACGAGTGGTTGTTGTCATCTGTTAAGTGCTTGGGAATTACCTTGTCATGTGGCGCTAGAATGGGATAGGCAGGGGTCCGAGGTGAAAAAGAATAAAAATGGACAAGGTCTATTGTCCGGACCAATTGTAACATCCTATTTTTTTGAGGAAAAAAAATATAATAGACAAATATATATATATATATATATAAATTTTTAGTTAAATAAAATATAATTGGATTTAGAAAATAAAATAAAATAAAGTTAAGTGGTTAGAGAAAAGATAAATGATGAGTTGTTAGAAATATATATTGTGAGGTTATTGATATTTTAAAAGATATTGTGAGGTTATTAATATTTTAAAAAGATAATGCGAGGATGTTGATATTCTAAAAAGATAATTTAAGGTTATTAATATTTTAAAAGATATTATTAGTTGAATTTAATCTTCAAAAGCCCGACTCCACATATATAAATAGGTGATAAACTCTCTCTATTTTTCATTCCAAGTTTTTCCAAACATTTGAGAAAAATCTTAGAGGAGACGACACGTAAGACGTCGCGTAACATAGCATCTCGAGGCGTCACATAGCGTAACATCTCAAGGCGTCACACAACATAACATCTCAAGACGTCGCGTATCGTCATTTGAGGTAAGGGGGGGAGTGGGGAATGTCTCATGTGTAGGATACTTATGAGAATTTTGGGTAGAGAGACAATCTCTAAGCCTCAATAGGATTTTATTTACATTGAGGCAACCATAAGTCCTCAGACCTCTATATAATTTTGAAGAATTGTGATTTAATTGTTTATTGATTGTGTTTACATTGTTTTATAAAGTTTTAGATCATATTTATGAAAATTATGAATTTATCATTAAAATATGTGAGAATGTATTAGATTGATTCAAAGGATATTTTTGCTTCAAGATTACGACTCTATTTTGACAAGATTCTGTTACGAATTTGGGAAAGAAATCTTCATCAAAGTTATAGCCGTAAATGTTAGTTAACCAATAATGTTTATTTCGTTCATAAATAGTTTGTATAACGTAAGATGTGAATATTTTTGTGATTAAAGGTCATGTTGTTAGGATTAAAACAAATTTTTTTTGTTTTTCCTTACTTTAAGCATAGTAAATGATTAAACCATATTTTCATATCAAAATAAAAGTTGTAGATAATTTTTTAGCTTTGAAAAAAAAAAAGAACCAAAGTAATAGGATAAATATAAGATTAAATATCGATTTTACAATAAATAGAGTTCATAGAAGAGTATAGAAGAATTATTGTGAAAATTTGTGTGGAAACTTTATGTGAGTTCTTGATGTGTTTGTGTGAAATTCCAAGTTCTACTTGGTCAGTTGTAAAATTTCAAATTCTACTTAGTCATTTGTAAAATTTCAAGTTCTACTTGGTCAGTTGTGAAATTCCAAGTTATACTAGTTAACACATGGTCAGTTGTAAAATTCCAAGATTGGTCAATCGAAAAGTCTAAGCATTAGCTTAGCATTAAGAAATTAGACTTGGTTATTCGAAAAGTCTAAGCATTGACTTAGCATTAAGAAATTTCAAGTTAGATTTGGGCAGCTAAAAAGTTTAAGTAAATGCTTAATAGTGTCAAATTTCAAGCTATGCTTGGTCAGTTAAGATATGTGATGTGTTTGTGTATACATGTTTCATTCGTGTGTGTGTTTAGTTCTTTTTATTTACTTATATGTATTTATAACATATGTGAGATATATTCCTCACTTTTTTGTTTGTATTTTTGGTATTTTTGTTTGGGATGAACACTTATATAAGTGAACATATGTTGGATGAAGACAAAGAGGAATTGGTTGATTAAGCATAGGTTTTCTATGTCTTGATTTCGTGGGATGCTCTTATTAGGTGTGACATCGGAGCATAAAGAGATTATTTTGAAGAAATTGATTTCAAGTTTATTATGATTTTATCTTTAAGAACTTATAAGGTTATTTCAATGCCTAATAATATTTTATTTGATCTTTCACATCTAAAAAGAGTTATTATTGTTACTGGATATACAATATTTAGTGTAAGAGTGTTGTTTTGGAAAGTTTTAGGTAGAAAAGACTTGGTATTTAAGAGTGTCCTTTAGTGACTCACCTCTCTTTCTTGGGAACTTACTTTAGTGTACTAGTTCACGACCTACCGTCATTGTTCTAGTAGGCAATATTATTCATAATAAGAGTTTTATTTTAAAATCTTATTTCCTTACTTTTGTAAGTTTTTATTTAAGAAATGAATATATGTAAATTCTTTCACTTTTTTATTTTCTTTTCAAAATTTATATTTATTAATTAAACATGTCTCAAGGTAAAAGGGTGTTACACCAATAGCATGATAGATGTTAGACTTTGATGTCAAGGATTCCATAGGTTAATCCGGATGAGTCTTTCTAGTATTTTAGTTATTTTTTATTATCTAAATATGGGAAAGATTTGTATTGTGTATATGATTAAGTGAACTCAATGAATTTATGTTAATCTGAATTATTCATCATATATGGTATATCTTAAGTTGTTTTATATTTAAGTTTTATCTTATTTATATTAATTTACCCTTATGTTGATTGTTGTGTGAATTTTATGGTACTGTTATGATCATATTTTGACACGGAAACAAATATTATTACATGTGAACTTTCTAAAAGACTTTGACTCTAATTAAATTGATGCATAATAATGTTTGATTTTTTTCTTTTTTTACAAATTATGTATTACTGTAATTACATAGTTCTAGACAATGTTATGGGATTTTCATGTAATAGTTTAGTTATTCATACATAGTAAGTTATACAGTGTTCAAAATATATATATTTATGATATTTTTCAGCATAATAGATTACTTTGTTAGTAACATATATTTTAGAAAGGAAAAATTATTATTTTTAAATTTATTACATTAATTAGAGAACTACACATAAATTTTAGTATTTTGTTAACCCATCTACTAAAGGTTGAATATATCTCAATTATAATAATTATAATATATTTTCTCTATTTAATTTTAAAATTTAATTATAATATATTTTCTCAATTATAATAATTAATAATTATAATATTTTTTTCTATTTAATTTTATATATTATAATATTATTTTATATGTATAATAAATAAAATAAATTAATAATATTAAAATCGTGTTATTTTAATGCTACTTTAATTTCAAAAAATACTAAAAAATTAAAATTTAACTATCCTAACATGATTTTCAGCTTTAAATTCTCACTTACATAAAAATCATCTTAAGAAATCATCTTAAGAATAATACGAAGAAGTTTTATGCTAACACGACTTATTTATTATGGTAATTTTTTTGAAAATTTGTTCATTTTAATAAATTAGAAAAAAAATTACACCAGTTTGATAAAAAAACGAGTAGAAAGTAGTTTGTCAGTTATTTTTACATTAATGAATGAATGCAATATAGAAAGACCTATTTATTTACATAGCTAGTTGTGAAAAAAGAAAATCGAAGTAGATGCATACAATTAAAATCCAGGGAGATGCATGAAAGGTATAAAGGTGACCCAATTATTCATTTACCAATTTTAAAGGTGACTTTTCCCTTTCAAGTCGTTGTATCTAGCAAAATCAAAATATAAAAACTGGACACTTATATTTTATACTTATTATAGCTGGCAACAAACGTAATTAAAATAATGTCATTGCTTATTTATAATATTTTAACTTAATAATAAAATAGTATTTGATTTACTACTAAAATAATTCTTAAAATATATTTAACGATAAAATAGTCACAAAATTTCACAATAAAACATAACTATGAAACTTTTTATACGTTGAAAAAGTAAAATAAATATCTTATTCTTTTAGAAGTTCAAATAGCATACATTTAATAATTACATAGGTCATTTATCTGTGATACGTGTTGTGTCTTTGTTTATATTATTTTTCTTTTCCTCTTCTGTATTTAAATGTTGCCATCGTTTACTTTACAAAATGAACAGAGTCAAGTGGCTGAGGTGGTTCTGCAAGAATCGTGAGTGCTGAGTGGTGACTACTTGAATCTACGCGAGGTGAAGTATGTTTATTTCCACAATCAAATTGTTGTGTTTGCGTTAAGTTTTTTTTGTTCTTCTAATAATTTAGTGTCAGTAATTGCTGTCTTAATCCTTGCTAAACATCTGAAAATTACGATTAAGCTAGAGAGTGAGCAGATCCAGGAAGCTATTATTCAGGTATGTTTATCAATATACTATTTGAAGTTTCTGACTTTCATCTCAAACCTAGGTTATACATAACCTTGTATACACCTACATAACGTAAGCATAATGATAATAAGGAGAAAAATCTTTTACCAGGAAAATTAAACTACGCAATAACCTCCTTTTTTTTTTAAAGAGAGATTCACCCTTATTATTACTGTAATTAATTATTGTACGGATAAGGTATTGGTAACCTCTCGATTACTCCTAGACCACCTTAATTAGGAATAATTTAAGCATAATGATATTGGGAGTTCACGGTTGAGCCTCCCAGCCATATCTGTAATCTAAGCATTAACACTAGAGAGCTTTCAGTCTAAGTTGGAAACCTCTCGCCCAAGGGTTATGGATGACCTAACCATGCCAATCAAGCATAATAAAGCGTTTAGGGTAGAGTTAACTCTTAACTCTGGCTCATTGCTTCGGCCCAGTTTACGAGGCTATAAATAGGTAATAAATGATAAGGTATGATGATCTGAATACTGTTTTTACTGTAGAGAATATTCTGCTCGAGTATTTATTGACTTGAGCGTCGGAGTGTAATCAACAGGTACACTCCCTTCCGGTGGAAGAGAAGCTTTCGGCAGTAGGACGGGAAGCTCACGGCAAAACAGGAGAGGAGAATTAAGGAAAAAGTATTAGCTGAAAGGTCCATTGTTGTTGTCGGTCCTTGTATTAACCTCTCGGCAGGTACATTTTGGCGCCCACCGTGGGGCCGAGTCAGCAACCTAGAATGGCATTCACAAGAAACATGGCGAGTAGGGAAGAGTCTACGAGGGAAGGAGGAGATTTGGGGAGAGAAGAGATAGTGGAAGAGAGGCCTGTAAACGAAGAAAGAGAAGAAGCTCCCGAAGAAGGAATGTCAGTGTTGGCCGAGATGAGGAGGGAGCTTAACGAATTCAAGAAGAGAAGTGCAGAGGAGATGGAGGGGTTAAGGCGAGAGAATGAGAGAATGAAAAGAAGGTTGGAGGAAAAAGAAGAGGCATCCTCGCACCCTGAAGTGCAAGGACGCTCCTAGCCAGCGGTGCAACAACCCTCTGCCACAGTCCAGGAGGCACCTGGTCAGAGAGGAGGGACTCACAACACCATGGTGTTAGCTCCCATGACGCCTGGAGGGGGCAGGAGGCATCCTTTCATGGATGGGATAATGGAGACTCCCCTCCCAACCCAATGGAGAAACTTGACCCTGGATAGATACGATGGAACCACGGACCCTGACGAACACATAAATGTCTATGTTACTCAAGTGAGCTTGTACACAACCAATGATGCAGTCTTCTGTAGGGTGTTCCCTACATCTTTGAAGGGGGCAGCTCTTAGCTGGTTCACATGTCTCCCGGCCCACTCAATTGATTGCTTTGATACATTAGTAATGAAGTTTGGAACACAATTTGCTACAAGTAGGCTTCACCACCTGTCATCCATAGCTTTGGTAAATATAAGGTAGGAGAAGGGAGAGTCATTAAGGGCGTTTATGAAGAGGTTTGGAGGAATAGCCCTGAAGATAAGGAATCTCAATCCGGAAGTGGCATTGCACCACATGGTTACTGCTTTGAGGCCAGGACCTTTTTCTGACAGTTTGTGCAAGAAGCCAGTAGCTGACCTTGACGAACTTCGCAACAGGGCTTCAAAGTTCATGCAACTAGAAGAACTTAGAGAATTTCGCGAATAGACTCATCCCGAGGCCCCGGAAAGGCCAGCAGACAGGAGGGAAGGTGAAAGGGACAAGGGGAAAAGAATACAAGTGCAAAGGCCGAAAGAACCACGTCCTCCCCGCTATTCACATTACACTCCTTTAAACATGGATAGGGTCAGAGCACTGGAGGAAGCATTGAATGCTGACTTACTTCAAACACCCAAGAATGTTCCTACCCCTCCCAATGAAGATTTCAGCAAACGCTGCAGATACCACAGAAACCATGGCCATTCCACCGAAAAATGTGTCACTCTCAAAGACAAAATTGAGGAGTTGGTGCAGGCAGGGCACCTCCAAAAGTTGGTGAAGAAGAGGAAGGATGGACGAGAAGGGCAACAGTGGGGAAGGTATGGAGGATCAAGCAGGCCCAGTTACAACTCAGGATATAACCAGAAGCAACAAGGGAGGGGGCAGGAAAGGAAGGAGGAAGAAAGAAAAAATCAACCCTTAAGGGGAGTAATCAACACCATCGCAGGTGGCTTTGCAGGAGGGGGAGCGTCTAGCTCAGCGAGGAAAAGGCATTTGAGGAACATCCACTCAGTTAATATGGCCGACAGGAGTAAATCGCCGAAAATGCCACCCATCACCTTCACCGACGCGGACTTTAAAGGGATAGATCCACAGTAGGACGACCCAATGGTGATTAGAGTGGAGGCTGCCAACTTCGCTGTCAAGAAAACGTTAGTGGATCAAGGAAGCTTAGTGGATATACTGTATTGGAAAACTTTCCAAAAGATGGAGCTCTCGGAGGATGTCCTGCAGCCATATAATGATCAAGTGGTAGGCTTTTCAGGAGAAAGGATGAACACCAAAGGTTTTGTAGACTTGTATACCAGATTTGGAGGAGAAGGGGGGCTTTGCAGGGTGATCAAGGTGAGGTATGTCATAATCATGCCTGCACGTCTTATAACATGTTATTGGGGCGACCCTCACTCAACAGGCTGGGAGCCATAGTGTCAACACCACACATGGCGATGAAGTTCCCAACTATCAAAGGTGAGATAGTCACTATACATGGTGACTAGAAAACAGCCAGGGAATGCTATGTTGCCAGCCTAAAAGCACCTCATGATTGGAAAGATGATAAGGAAGAAAAAAGGCCGAGAAGGGAGGAAAGGCCGAGAAGGGAAGAAAGGCTGAAAAGGGAGGAAAGGCCGTAAAGGGAAGAAAGGCCGAGAAGGGAGGAGGAAGGGCCGAGAAAGGAAGAAATGGTTGCCATGACCAACTTGGATCCTCGGATGAATGAAGATCCGAGAGTCCAACCCAAGGAAGAAACAGTGCCTGTATGTATTGGGGAGCCTCACCAAGTTACGAGCATCGGGTCCACTGCAAGCCGAGAAGAGAGGCAAGTGATACTGGATATCCTGAAAAGAAATGTAGACGCGTTCGCGTGGACGACAACTGACATGCCATGGATAGATCCTAGGATAATCACACACAGGCTGTCAGTATACAAAGAGGCAAAACCAATCGCCCAAAAGAGGAGAAAGATGGGGGAAGAGAGAAGGAGAGCAGTGGGTGAAGAGGTGGAAAGATTGCTAAGGGCAAGGTTCATCAAAAAGGCCAAGTACACCACTTGGTTGGCTAATTTAGTGATGGTAAAGAAGGCCAGTGGAAAGTGGAGGATGTGTACAGACTACACCTATCTGAACAAGGCATGTCCAAAGGACACTTACCCACTACCCAGCATAGACAGACTGGTAGATGGAGCTGCAGGGCATAGGATGCTCAGTTTCCTAGATGCCTACTCGGGGTATAATCAGATATTGATGCATCTAGATAAAGCCGAAAAGACTGTCTTCATCACAGAAGAATGTAATTTCTATTACAGGGTGATGTCTTTCGGATTAAAGAACGCTAGAGCTACCTATCAGAGGCTAATGGATAGGATGTTTAAAGGGCAGATAGGGAGAAGCATGGAGGTCTATGTAGATGACATGGTGGTCAAGTCGAACTCTTGTAATGACCATATCGAAGACTTAGACGAGATATTCTCGGTCTTACGAAGGTATGGTATGAAGTTAAACCCGGAAAAATGTGTATTTGGTGTGCAGGGAGGGAAGTTCTTGGGTTTCATGCTAACCAGTAGGGGGATCGAAGTGAATCCAGACAAGTGTCAAGCAGTCATTAACATGAGAAGTCCTAGCAACCTAAAGGAAGTGCAGAGATTGGTAGGACGCTTGATGGCTTTATCACGGTTTACTCCTACCATGACCGAGAAGGTACGTCCAATAGTCAAGCTGCTCAAAAAGGCGTCCAAATTCAGGTGGGATGAAATGTGTGAGGCTAAGTTTGAAGAAATAAAGACATTCCTAGCCTCTCCACCCATTCTCCAGAGACCACAACTTGGACAAGGGCTCATCGTATACTTGTCAATCTCAGATACCACTCTCAGCTCTGCCCTAGTACAAGACATAGAAGGGGAAATAAGGCCCATCTATTACATCAGCTGGATGCTGCAAGACGCTGAGACACGGTACCAGCTATTAGACAAGGTAGCTCTGGCAGTAATCACCATTGCAAGGCGCCTTAGACAATATTTTCAAAGTTATAAGGTCACTATCCGGACTGACTATCCCATAGCCAAAATACTTAGAAAACCAGAGCTGTCCGGAAGGATGATAGCCTGGACTGTGGAGCTGTCAGAGTTTGACATCTCCTATGAGAAGAGAGGACCCATTAAAGCCCAATGTTTGGCTGATTTTGTAGGGGAGCTGCAAGGTGAAGCGGCTGAAATCAAAGGAGGATGGTGGAAACTGTTAGTGGATGGTTCATCTAACAAACAGGGAAGTGGAGCGGGAGTTGTGCTGGAAGGACCGGGAGGTGTCAAGGTGGAACAATCTCTGATCTTCCAGTTCAAAACCTCAAATAACTAGGCCGAATACGAGGCACTTATAGCTAGATTGACGTTGGCAAAGGAGATAGGGGCTGAGAAGATTGACTGCTATACTGACTCTCAACTGGTAGCTGGACAGTTGACAGGGGAATTCCAAGTGAAGGACCCTTTGATGCTCAAATATTATCATTGCACCTTGAAGAGGTTGGAAGGTTTCGAAGCTTGCAAAGTGAGTCATATTCCAAGGGCTGAGAACATTAGGGCATACACCCTCTCCAAGCTAGCAACTTTGCAAAAGAGGGCAACATCACCAAACAGTTATCAGGCACACCTTGAACCACCCGTCCATTAAATCAGATGACTATCAACAGGTGGAGATTCGATCTACCTGGATGACCCCTTACTGCCAATTTTTGGAGCAAGGTTTGTGCCCCCTAGGAGAAAAAGAGGCTGCATTGTTCAGAAGGAGAGCTTCTCGGTTTGTGTTGATAGAGGGGAGTTGTTTAAGAGAAGCTTTGATGGTCCTTTATTGAAGTGCCTGGGCCAAATCAAACAACTTATGTATTAGAAGAATTGCACAGAGGGATCTGTGGATCCCATTCAGGAGGCAGGTCCATGGCGGCCAAAGTGCTGAGAGCAGGGTCTTATTGGCCCACAATCCGGGAAGATTGCACTCAGTATGTTCGAAAATGTAAGGAGTGCCAAATGAATGGCGATCTCATACACTTGGCACCGAAAAAGTTACATCATGTTACCTCACCTTGGCCGTTTGCAACGTGGGGAATGGACATCGTTGGACCTTTCCTGATGGCTAAAGGACAATGCAAGTTCTTATTAGTAGTAGTGGATTATTTCACCAAATGGATAGAAGTAGAACCCCTGGCCAAGATAACAGCAGCCCAAGTTCAGAAATTTGTGTGGAAAAACATAGTGTGCAGATTTGGTATCCCACACACCATCATCACGGATAATGGCAAACAATTCGTGGACAAAGAGCTGAAGACATTCTATGAAGGCCTGAGTATCCGGCATGCCACTAGCGCAGTAGAACACCCACAAGCTAATGGACAGGTCGAGAGCGCCAACAAAGTGGTGCTCAACGAATTAAAGAAAAGGTTAGGAGCAGCAAAAGGAAAATGGACGGAAGAATTGTTAGAAGTCTTGTGGGCATATAGATGCACCCCTCAGTGATCCACTAGAGAAACCCCTTACAGTCTCACCTATGGGGTAGACGCCATGAAATAGGAGAAGTCAGCCCAAGGAGGAAGTTCATTAACATGAGGGAAAACGAGGAGGCCATGAAGGTGGAGTTGGAGCTGCTAGCAGAGTTAAGGGATAAAGCTCTTCTTCGGCAGGAAGCTTGTCGGTTAAGAGCAGCTAGGAAATTCAACTCAAGAGTGAAGCCGAGAGCCTTCCAAGAAGGAGATTTGGTGCTCAGGGTAAAAAGCGCAGCTAGGAGGGATCCAGCAGATGACAAGTTCGCATCCAACTGGGAAGGTCCATTTAAAGTAGTTAAAGCACTGGGAAATGGAGCTTATCATCTGCAAGACTTAAATGGGAAGCCAATACCAAGAGCTTGGAACGCACAGTTACTGAATTTTTATTATAGTTAAAACCTATGTAATCATTTCTCAGCAATCAAAGAGACTTTCCAAACATGAATTGTTGCAAGACTAACAAAGAGGAAGCTTCACTTAACCATTAGTGATCCTCTCAGCCAGCTAAGAGGAAACTTCACTTAACCGCTAGTGACCCCTCTTAGTCAGCTAAAAATTAACAAAGAGGAAGCTTCACTTAACCATTAGTGATCCCTCTTAGCCAGCTAAAACCTAATCAAGAGGAAGCTTCACTTAACCACGAGTGATCCCTCTCGGCCTTGAAGAAACTTCACTTAATCGATAGTGAACTCTCTCGGCCAATTAATATCTAATTAAACTTCAGTCAATCTCGAATGAACCCTCCCGGTCTCAGGGAAGCATCACGTGCTCCTCCCGGCCACTTAAAAACTGATGGACGCTCCCGGTTTCATGAAAACTCATGAAGCCATAAGTGCCCATCCCGGCTATTTCAAAACTTAATCGTTTTTCAATCAATTATGCCCAAACACCTATCTCGGTTAAACAAAGCAATATCAATCACTCGCGAAGAATGCAAGATAAAATAAAGCATGGCAAGGAAGAGAAATAAGAGTTGTATTCATCAAAATGTTAGGCTCCCAAGGAGCTACAAAAAGTCAGAATTGGACTGGGTCCCTAAGGACTACAAAATGATTGGTCTAAATACAAAATAAAACTAAGCTGGGTTAGGAGGAGGAGTCGAGCTCTTCTCGGCTTGTACAACACCTTTCGGTTCATCACCTTCAAAAATCGCCTGAGTCGCCGTTTCATTTTGAATGTCCTCAAGGGCCATCAACTGGCCTTTATAAACGTCATTACCAACATTAAAACGGCTAAGCTCCAAAGGTTCCTCCCGGCTATGGAAGTAAAAGGCCTGGCGAACAGCTTTATCGAAACCTAGCTCATGCTCTCGAAGAATAAGGCATTTCAACCTATCACATTCTTTTTCCAGAGTAGCTTTGGCCGCAAGGGCCCTAGACAAATTCTTGTCTAAACCCTTGACGTCATCTTTGAGCCTCTTCTCAATTTTGTTCACTAGGGAGAATTTGTCTTCCCAAGCCTTGTTACTTTCCTCCAAAGCAAGTACCTTTTCCTTTGATTTAGTAGCCCTAGCCTTCAACTCTTGTATCTCAGCATTCAGCTTGGTGTTGGTCTCTAAGGCTTCTTTGAGGGAGGCACCTGTCTCTCCCAGCTCATGCTTCAATTTGGCACATTCAGCAATTTGGCGACGACCCAATAGGAAGGTACGTGCATGCATCTCTATAAATGAAGTACCAACTTCCTCTAAGGGAGTGCTCTCAAAAATCTCCTTCTCGGCTGAGGACAAACCAAAGGTTACCCTTTTGTTGATCTGAAGATTAGAACCCAAAAATCGGGAAGGAGCAGCAAATGTTCCAACTGGTGGAGCGCATGCTTCCGGTTGGACAGATACCCCCGGCTGAGAAGTTGACTTAAACTTTTTCTGGGAAGGCTCTTCCCGGCTTGACTTTCGGGAAGTACTCGTGCCCTTCCTTTTATGCTTTCTCCTTTCAGCTTCAATAGGGTGATGGCCTCCCGAATCCTCCACCGAGATGGTCTCGGCAGTCCTCTTGGCCTCTTCGGCTTTCCTCTTCATCTCCTCCTGGATGGCAAAGAACTCACTTTGACTCGTACCCATTTCGGCAGCCATCAAACCTCTCAACCAACAAAGAATTCAGCATGGTTAAAAAACTTAACTCAAACAACATTTCGAAAAAACACTTACCCTCAAGGTTAACAGGACCCTTTGGAGAGAGGAAGTCTCCCATGAAGCCGTGTCGGCAACTTTCGGGGAAGCATGTCTAAGAGTTCGAGAACCTTCCGGTCATATTCGATCATCCGGGAGCGAGGCCAAGACGTGTACCTAAGAGGATCTCTCATCCAATAAAGAGGGAACCTAGGGACGTCACCACGAAAGACGGGAGGCTCGCCATCATCCGCAATGACTATCTTAAAATATCCTCCCTTAAAGTTTTTGAAAGAAGTTGTATATGGTTTAAAAAGGAGGCTGGAAGGCTGACCTACCAAAGAGACCCAACTGATGTCTTCAGAAACTCGAGAACTGAAATGATGTAAGAATATGGGAGGGGTAGGAATAATGGAGAACATGCTGCAAAGCACGCGGAAGGCCTGCAAGGCAGCCCAACTATTTGGGTGCAGCTGTGTGGGTGCCACGTTTAAAACACGATGGACACCCACAGTAAAATCGTCGAAAGGGACTTGCACATGAAAGTCTGAAAAAAGACAAGAATACATATAAAAGAAATTTTCACTGCCACCCTCCCGGCCATAACAAACCCGGTCAGACGGCCCACAACGACGCACAATGATGGTCCCATTGTCGAAATCATCAGAAATAATTGGTACTCCATCTAAGAACTCTTGGCAACTCTGAGAGCTACCAAATCTAGACATATATTCTAACACACCGGGAGCTACCCATCCATACCCACTTCTCAAAGGCCTATCCAGATTTAACCACTCATCCTCAGATGGAGGATGAGAGGCACCTCCCGGCGAACGACCGGAAGGACTACTGACCGAAGAACTGACCGAGGCACTCTCGGTAGCAGAATGACACTCTCGGACATCCTCCCTCCCGGACAATGCCGACATGCTCACGGACGAAAAAGAAGAAGAAGAGAAAGAAGACATACCCGACAACTGAAGAAAAGTTGGATTGAAGAGGAGAAATGAAGTGGATGAAAAGGTGTCCCACCACTTATTTATAATACTGAGAGGAAAAACAAAACGTTTCCAGAGCAACTTTCTGGAAGCATCTCTCTCACTCTCTAACTCCAACACTAAGAGAGAAGACGAAACATTTCCAGGGAAACCTTCTGGAAGCATCTTTTCCCCTCTCTCCTACTTGGGCCACTCAAATCATCATTACAGGTTACCTCGAGCCCCGTGCCAGAAAACCCTTCAAATTACAAGTAACAGAATCAGCCTTAAAGCAACTAATTCAGGAATATTAAGTTCAAAATCTCTTCGTTTCCTTCCAGTCCTCCAATATTGCTGAAACATTCTCAGTCTGATCAATCACTCGAGACTTGGGGGCCTAGTGTACGGATAAGGTATTGGTAACCTCTCGGTTACTCCTAGACCACCTTAATTAGGAATAATTTAAGCATAATGATATTGGGAGCTCTCGGTTTAGACCGTGAACCTCCCAGCCATATCTGTAATCTAAGCATTAACACTAGAGAGCTTCCGGTCTAAGCCGGAAACCTCTCGCCCAAGGGTTATGGATGACCTAACCATGCCAATCAAGCATAATCAGGCGTTTAGGGTAGAGTTAACTCTTAACTCTGGCCCATTGCTGCAGCCTAGTTTACGAGGCTATAAATAGGTAATAAATGATGAGGTATGATGATCTGAATACTGTTTTTACTATAGAGAATATCCTGCTCGAGTATTTACTGACTTGAGCGTCGGAGTGTAATCAACAGGTACACTCCCTTCCGGTGGAAGAGAAGCTTTTGGCAGTAGGACGGGAAGCTCACGGCAAAACAGGAGAGGAGAATTAAGGAAGAAGTATTAGCTGAAAGGTCCATTGTTGTTGTCGGTCCTTGTATTAACCTCTCAGCAGGAACAATTATCATAGGTTTCACTCTCAAAGATTGTCCAACAGAATCACCATATGTCATTATTCCGGTTGTGATTTCTAGTTAATTTGAAAACTTTAGTAACATTTGTTACCATTAGAAAATTAAGGTATATATATATATATATATATATATTAAATAAGTATAAAATTATATATTCAATTTACATTGTACCAATAAGAATAAGCATATTTATTTATGAAATATTTTTTACAGATTTTTTTTATAAAAAAAATAATATTTAACCATTAAATATTTTTTACAAATTTATTTTTATAAAAAAATTTCATAAATTTATTGGTAAAAAAATTTTCATAAATTTTTTTATGAAATTTTTTTTTATTAATTTATTTGTGAAAAAATTTTCATGGATTTTTTGTGGAAAATAATTTTTATTAACATTTTACCTACAAATTTATGATAGTGAATTATTTATAGTATATTAATGAAAAAAATTATATTTCCGACTGATTTTAAATATTATTTACAAATTTTATTTCATGAGAAATAACTTTTTTTATAATGCTAAAATTAATTTATACTAAATAAAATAAAATAATAAATATATATATTATATTTTAACAATTAAAATAAATAATATAATTCTTCTTCAAATAAAATATATTAAAATTTATTTTATCTATTATTATTGAATCATTATTTTGTTTTTTATCTTTTTAATTGTATAAATTATTGATTTGTTTATAATTTTTTTTAATATTTTTATTTTTTAAAAATAAATTGTTGATATTTTATGTTAATATATCGTGAATTTAAAAAAATATTATATATTTATTAATTAAAAATAGTTTAACCTTTATATTAATTTTTGTTATATCTTATATTTTTTAGGTTTTTTATTTTAATATTATCAAAAATCTTATTGCTCTTGATTCATAATTTTTTTTCTTTTTTATTATATTATCTTCTTAGATAGTAATTTAACAATAATTGTAATCCTAATATATTTTTTATTGTTTAGCCTATTTAACCGTATTTATAGTCGTAATATATTTTTATTGTGTTACAATATTGATTTGAAGAAATTTAGTTTTAATATTCAAATTTTGACAAATAAAAAGGGAACGGTTATATAGGAAAAACACTTAGACGAAAGAATGGACATTTAACTATGAAAAGGTAGATTTTTCTGTGTGTATTTACTAACTTTATTAACAGAAGTTCGACCCTAATAAAAACTTAAAAAATTATACATTACTATCTTTTATCCAAATTATTTGTAGTTTTAATCTTTCCAATTTTTCCCTAATAAGTGAATAAATTATGTTAATGGTTTACCTCACTCTTAATTTATTGTATTTATTTAGAATGAGTCTATTCTAATAAAACTAGGAGTATTCAGAATCGAACCGATCAAAAACAAAAATCGAAAACCGATCCAAAAAACCGCAAACGGGTTAAAATCGCAAATTTTTTGATAACTTTGGATTTTTTTTTTCAGAACCGCGCGGTTTGGTTCGGTTTGTAGTTTGGTATTTCAAAACCAAACCGAACCGAACCAAACCGCAATTATTAAATAATATTATATTTTTAATTTTATTTTGCAAAAAAAATCTATTGTTGTCTATTACAACTTTCTTTTTGTTAGACACATCTTAGGATTCCTTACTTGAAATTCCTTTACTCTGATTTCATTATCTCATTATTAACTCTTATTCAAATCCATCTTCATCACACAATTTCACCCTCTATCTAATCATTTTTTTTATCACAAGCCGTAAATTTCTTTTTTATTATTTCATTCACTCATTAATATGTTTCCTTTCTTATTCTTTCCTCTTTCATTTTTCATTTTTTTATTTTAATTCCACATCAATTTGTCTTATGATTCATCTTTGATTTTCATTGAATAAATGTTCTATTTTTTTCCGATATCATTTTAGGGTTTATGATTTAGGGTTCTCGGTTTCAGTTTAGGGTTTAGGGTTCTTATTTAAATTAATTTCGTTTTTACTAGGGTTATTATTTTTTTAGTAATATTCATCGGTTGCAGCTTATATTTTGTTAAACGCATCTTAGCGTCCCTTTACTTGAAAAATTCCATTACTGTGATTTTATTTTGTTCTAACCCAATTGAACACTTAGTTGTGGGTCAAGTTCAGAATTTCAAAGGTTAAAAATAGTCAATTATTAATAAAAAAATAAAATTAAAAATAAAAAAAACCACAAAAATCGAACCAAACCAAACCGTTAAAATTGGTTTGGATTGGTTCGGATTTTTTTTTTTATTTCAAACCAAACCGAACCACAAATAATTTTTATATTTGGTTCGGATATATTTTAGCGAAAAATCGAACCAAACTGCACCGCGAACACCCTTAAATAAAACTATAATATATATATATATATATATATAATTTTATTTATTTATTATTCACAAATCAATTAGATGGGAGTGTTAGTATTTTATGTATTCATAAAGATATGTAGTGTTTGGTGTAATTATTTTTTATTTAATTTACATAAATTACAAAGAATGAAATAGAAAAGAGTCTAAAGACATTTTAGTAAAAAAAATATTATTAACTGATTTAATGTTTTTTTAATATACGTAAGAAAACCTTAAACAACTTATGGGCTATTTTAGTACATCTTAGAAATATTTTAGTAAATAATTTAACTTTTCTATTAAAATAATGTTTAGAAAATAATGTTTTGTATGAATTGTTTTTATGTTTTGTGTTTTTATTTTATAATCATTGATTAAATTTATTTATATCTTATGTGTATTAAAAGTTCAATTATAAAGTAAAATTGTGACTTGAATGATACCTTTATATTTGTATATAGTTTGCAGGAATTTACTTATTTGTTAGTCAGTATTAGGTTACCTACGGATTTATTGGTAGGTAATTATTTACGGATTATTCGGTAGGTAAATTACATACGAATTATTCGGTAGGTATTTATCTACAGATTATTCAGTAGGTAATTACGTAAGGATAATTCGGTAGGTAATTACCTACAGATTATTCGATAGGTAATTACGTACAGTTAATTCGGTAGGTAATTACTTACAGATTATTCGGTAGATAATTTATCTACGGATTATTTGGTAGGTAATGTACCTATGGATTATTCGACTTACTGAATAATCCGTAAGTAAATTACCTACGGCTTCATCTGTATGAAAAATTAATTACGACAATTTTACCTACAGATTTTGAACCGTAAAAAAACTGTAGATAATATCTTCTTATCTACGGATATTGTTTATTTCCTACTGATTTTATCAGTAGATAATAATGATATTTGTTGTAGCCTAAACAACTAGATTGCTCCCACTCTCATGAGTCACAAGCACCTCTCTATACCTTTATATAAAATAAAATGAAGGAAATAGACTTATTATTCATTCAAAAAATGTCCGTAATTGTTTGAATTCAAGTAAAAATTAAATCAAGTAGCTTCATGTGTATTTAAAGTTTAATAAATCTTTTGATACTAATTCAACTCTTTTCTTCCAATAAAGGAAATTCATAATTGACAACAGAGTAAATCTTCAGTTCTTTTTCTGCAGTTGCTTTCCTCTCTTTTTACCCTCAACTAGTGAAATCAAAAGCATAATACTTCAAACAGAAAGTGAGAAACTAGAATGATACTACTTCCAAGTAAGTTTTGGATTAAAATGGTATCTCTTTACATTTACATAATAGCTCAAACAATTCAAAAATAGTTCAAAAGTAGTTTTAAGTTTATCAATTTAATTCAGTTCATTAAAACTGTAACGCAATTCAGTTCAGTTTGTGTGAATAATTTTACTTAACAAATATAGTAACCTTAATTTTTTTTGTTTTTCCACATCATGGTAGCAATCACCAATAATATTTTATTTCAGTCATAGGCACATGGATGTCCATAGAAGGACATAGGAGGGTAGCTCAAATCATCCCAGATGATGTGCAAGAATGGTGGGACAAATGGGAGATACGAGGACTTATTCTGATAAGCCTTGTGACACAGTTCATATTAGCAGTACTAGGAGACCGTACAAAATATAAACTGAATATTTGGACAAGAGCATTTTTGTGGTCTGCGTACTTGCTAGCAGATTGGGTAGATGCAGTAGCAATGGGTGTGATCTCCAGCAATCTAGGAGACTTTTACAATAAGAGGGTACAACCAAAGAATGTCAACCCTTAGCTTCTTGCATTTTGGGCTCCTTTTTTTCTAATTCATCTTGGTGGTCCTGATACTACTATCACTGCTTATGCATTAGAAGACAATGAGTTATGGCTAAGGCACTTTGTTGGTTTGTTTTCTCAATCCATCTTCACTGTCTACGTAATTATTTTGTCTTGGACAGGTAATTGGCTTTCACATCTTTCCATTCGCATGCTAATTATTGGGATTATCAAGTACTGGGAAAGGACTTGGTCTCTCTATTGTGGATGTATCAAGCACCTAAGGGATTCTTTCCTTAATTCATTAGATTCTTATAGGCAGAGTGAACAATGGCAAGAATCAAGAGGAGGAGGAGAATTGAGAGTATCTCTTCGAACCATTTATGAATTGAGAGTGAAAGAGTTCTGTAAAAGGAACCTCTTTGGGACAGTCCAACTTCTTCAATTTGATTTGCAGCAGAAGTTTGAACATGAATGGTGATTTCCTCCCAACGAACACGTTAGGAAGCATTCCCAAATGTGTTAGATATTGCTTAACCTCTGATGATTTACTAGAAACCATCTTTACAAGCTTGAAGGATAAATCACAGTCAAATCCTTCTGGTGCCCCTGGATATAGGGATCTTTTATTGGGAAAAAGAGATTCAATCTTCTTAAGTGAACTTGAATTTCATAGAACCATTATTACATGGCACATTGCTACAGATCTGTTTTATTACTCTAGCCACGAGTCATGTTCTGAATTAGTTACAACGAAGAACTGCAAAGAGATGTCTGATTATATGTTTTACCTCCTGCTCAAGCAACGTCACATGTTGCCCATAGGAGCAGGGTTGATAACTCTTCGTGACACAGTAATTGAAGCCAGGAAATATTTTGTACACTTCAAAGTTCCTCTACAACAAAATAACTTGGCACAAAATTGTAAGTTATTGCTTGAACTTGACACAGTCACATCAAGAGCAAGAGATGATGAAGTCAGTTTATCTGTTGTGTATAATGCCTTCGCAGTCGCAAAAAAACTCCATGCTGCAACAAATAAAATTGAAATGTGGAAGTTTATTGAAAAGTTGTGGGTTGAGATTTCGTGCTATGGTGGTGCTCAATGTAGAGTAGATATGCATGCTCATCAACTTAGAAGTGGCACTGAATTTCTCACCTATATTTGGCTTCTTCAAGCTCACTTGGGTTTGTTGGATCAATTTCAAATAAGGTTTGTTCCACAGGTAAGTGTGTAAATGTTATGCCACTCATTAAGGAAACCTTGTCCACCATCTAGGCTTAAACATTTTAGTGTTATTGTTATTTGTAGCAGCTCGTGTTGATGTGTTCATAATGTGGTGGAGTCACCAACACCACTAAATTTGCTTACGTTCCTATTTGTGAATGACATTTTTCAGATTCACGTTATGCATTCAAAATAAATCGTCAGGAAAAAGTTGCACATACACCCTGAAAACACGATTAAAAAACACTAAATTTTTCTTTTATAAAAATTAAATAATAAAATAATATATTATTGATAGTATGATTTAGGTGTTTTTCTAAAGGTTAAGCTGTCAAGTATTTTTTTTTTGTTATTATCTTATATCTAACAGATATTTGTGGTCCATTATATCTAGCAGATATTTGTTGTCCATTTTCTGAAGGCAATTATCTTTCAGTTTTTCAGTTTTTTTGTTATTCAGTTATGTGGTTATGAATTCTGTGATGGTCAAAACTCTATAAATACCATATATGCTATGAGGTTTAAGGTCACCAAATCCGCTCTCTTCTACAGTATTTCATACCATCAGGTTTAGAGAGTTAGGGTTCGGAACCAGTACTTATAGAAATTTATCTGAAGCAATGACTGGAAGTAAGTTATGTTTTTTCGCTTCTACTTCATTCTTAAAAGTTTTTTTCATTTGGTATCAGAACCTGGTTTATCTTTGCCTTGCTCTGGATTTATTTTGTTAAAGTATGTATTTTTCATAGGTTGTTTTGTAAAAAAAAAAAATTATAAAGTATGCATTTTTCATATTATTTTGTGAAAAATTTATATATTTCATGTTCAATTTGAAATCAATTTTCGTGTGAGTATTGAAATTTGATTTATTATGCAATTTTCCCCAAATATTGGGGGCTTTAACTAGATACATGGTTTTTGGTGTGATTTCGGTATTTAATCGAAACGATATTACAGCATTACTAGGAATGCGTTTTCCCAGTTTGTGGTTTCTGCATTGTGACTTTCAGGAATTAAAATATTTTGGGCCATATGGCATTTTTCAAATTAAAATGTTTTGGACCATATAGGATTTTTGGAATCAAAATATTTTGGACCATATGGGATTTAGTTTTTGTAATTAAAATTTTTTGGGCCATATGGGATTTTGTTTTTGGAATTAAATTGTTTTGGTCTTTCGTTGGATTTGCATTTTGGGTTTTATGCAATTTTTGGTTTTTCTCAGTAATTGAACCGAGGTATGTGGGGTGTTTGGATTTAGATTCCCAAAATATTAACCACTATACAATATAGATATCATGATATATATTTAGTTATTTATATTTTTAATATACGTTTTTTTAAAAAATATTATTTGATTATTTGTATTATCAAGAATATTAAATGCAAATATTTGGTTCTTTTAATGTTTGGTGAAAGATATAATTTTGATAAATTAGAGAGTAGCCACAACATCTTTAATTTGTTAATATTTATATCATACTATAAACATTAATTGTAATTAATTACATGTAATATGATAAAATGTACCCACAGGAATTTTGTTATATTTGTGTGATTAATTAGGATAAAATATTTGATTATATTTCTTAATTTACCCACAGGGATTGAGAAAAAGAACATAATCTAATACATTTGTCATAAAGTTATGAATCTAAAAACCTAATTATTTTACATTGGTAAAACGTGACATCTGTCATAAAGTTATGAATCTAAAAGTCTGGTTGTGTTGTTCTGTTTCTAGATATGCTAGAATAGTGTTGGAGTATTGGATAAGTGTGATAGTGTGATAGTGCATATCTAGAAAAGCTCTAGCTAGGAAAGACTTGGTATTTAAGCGTGTCCACCAGTGATCCACCTCTCTTTCCTGGGAACTTACCTAGTGTACTGGTTCACGGTTTATTGTTGTTATTCCAATAGGCAATACTATTCATAGTGAGGAACATAGTCTAATAGATTTGTCATAAAGTTACATGAATCTAAATTGAATAGAACTTTAGCCCACAAGCAAGTTTTATATCATTAGATTCATCAAGACATATTTTACATTGGTAAAATATGACATTCAACATAGAGTATGAGTCTAAATTGAATAGAACTTTAGCCAGGCAAGTTTTATGTCATTAGATTCATCAAGGCATGTTTTACATTGGTAACACATGACATTCATTATAGTCTCAATTTATGATAATGAACATGTATTTTGCAGTTTCACAATCTGTGAATTTTTCTGATATCAAGTGTGGTGTTCCTGAATTAAGAGAAAAATAATTATAAGAAAAGGTCTAAGTGTCTCTTCTGTAAGAGGAAAGGACACATGAAGAAGGACTGTGCCAAATTTAAGAATTGGTTAGGAAAGGAAGGTGATTTTTTTACCTTTGTCTGTTATGAATATAATGACTAGTATTGTGGATTGATTTCAGATCTACAATTCATGTTTGTAATACCTTACAAGGTATGCAAAACTTGAGGAAGTAGAATGAGTTCACATGTAGAGGCCATTGGGACATGCAAATTAACCTTAAGTAGTTGTTTTTGTTTTATGTTTAGAGAAGACTTTCTAGGTTCAAAGTTTTTCAAAAAAAAAAAAATTAATTTTTGTTTCACAACTTACACCTTTGGGTTTTCATTTAATTTTATAAATTCTAGTTTTACCTTATTGAATAACTCAAAGGTTGTTGTTTTTTGGTCAATTACGAAATGGTCTTTTCTCCATTGATTTACAAAAATAAAACCACTCATAATTCTATGCATGTTTCTTCTGGGTTAAAGCGATGTGTTGTGAATGAGGATTCTTCTATATTGTGGCACCGGAGATTGGGATATATCTCCATTAAGAAAATTAAGCGATTGGTGAATGATGGAGTACTTAGTACTTTTGATTTTACTAATTTTTGAGACTTTGTGTGGATTGCATTTAGGGTGACCAAACCAACAAATCAAAAAGGGGTGCTAAGAGGAATTCAAGTTTACTAGAAACAATTCATGCAGATATTTGTTGTCCAAATATGGATGCAAGTAGTCCGAGATACTTCATCACCTTTATAGATGATTACTCACAATATATGTACCTTTACTTACTTCGTTCTAAGGATGAAGCTCTGGATGCCTTCAAAATTTTAAGGCTAAAGTAGAGTTACAATGCGGAAAACAAATTAAGATTATGAGATCAGATAGAGGCGGAGAGTATTATGGTAGATACACAGAGAATGGACAAGCACCTGGTCTATTTGTGAAATTTCTTCAAGAGCATGGGATTGTTGCCCAATACACTATACCTGATTCTCTGGATTAGAATGGTGTTGCAGAAAGAAGAAATTGGACCTTAATGAATATGGTGAGAAACATGAGGAGTAATGCAAAACTTCCTCAATTCTTGTGGATTTAAGCACTTAAGACGACTGTGTATATAGTAAATCGAATTCCAACTGAAGTCATTAAAATGTTGGAAACCGAGTTTACCACATATATACATTTGGGGATGTTCGTCTAAAGTAAGGGTTTATCACAAGAGAAGAAACTAGACCCTAGGACTATTAGTGGGCATTTCATTAGATGTGCTGAAAAATCCAAAGGGTATAGATCCTATAGTCCATCTCATAGCATTAGAATTGTGGAATCAAGAAATGCAAGATTTCTTATAAATGACTTGATCAGTGGGAGTGATTTTATTCAAGATATTAATTTTGAAAGAGGATCATTATGAAGTTTAACCCTCTAAATCAAGTGATAGACTATTAGTCATTCACGCCCCTTAGTTCAAAGGCATATTAGACAAACAATTACTAAGTTCCACAAGTTGCTGAAAATGATAATAAGGATCAAGTTGTTGAAGAGGAACAACAAGTAAATGTTGAACAACCTATTAAGCAACTGGTTGAACAACAAGTTTCTCATCAAGATAGTGAAACAACATTAAGAAGATCTATAAGGATTAAAATATCAGCAATTTCTAGTGATTATAAAGTGTATTTACAAGAATCGGATTATAACATTGGAGCCGAAAATAATCCTGAAACATTTTCACAAGCCATGAATTCTAAGGAATTGGATTTTTGGTATGATGCTGTATGAGGTGAAACAGTTTCTCTCAAAGAACTTTGATATAAAAGATATAGGAGAGGCATCTTGTGTCATAGGCATTAAGATCCATAGAGAAATATCTCGAGGTATTTTGATTTATCTCAAGAGACCTATATCAACAAAGTTTTAGAGAGGTTTATCATGAAAGGTGATTTTGAGCAAGAACACATGAAGAATACTCTATATGCTTCAACTGTTGGAAGTCTCAGGTCTGTGTCAGACCAGACATTGCATTTGTAGTTGAAGTTTTGGGAAGATATTAGAATAATTCAAGTATTGACCACTGGAAAACTGCAAAGAAGGTAATAAGATGTCTTCAAGGAATAAAGGATTTCATGCTCATATGTAGACGGACTAATAAAATTGGAAGTAGTAGACTAGTGTGATTCAGTTTTCACTAGTTGCATTGATAGCAGAAAATCCATATCTAGATATGTTTTATGCTAGCTTGTGGAGCTGTCTAGTAGAAAGTAGACTTTGATATCTACTTCCACTATAGAGGTTGAGTCTGTTTCTTGTTTTGAGACTACTTTACATAGGGTATGGTTGAAGAGTTTTATGTTTGGGCTTAATTGTTAGGCCATTGAGATATATTGTGAACTCTGCTGCATTTATGGCTAAGAATAATAAAGAGTGAAAGTCAAATTAAGTACATCGACATTAAAATATCTAGCCATAAGAGAACGTGATAAGAAAAAGAAAGTGGTCATTGAACACATTAGCACTGAGTTGATGATTACCGATCCTTTAAAGCATGCTACTAAAGAATTTTAAGGATCATGTAGCACATATGGGACTTAGTTCCATTATGTGATACGTAAAACTCTTATTCAGTTTGATGATTTCTCATTTAGTTGTGCACATATTTGTTTAACTTGAGAAATATCATTTAGTTTGACCTAGAATAAACATAAGGTTTATTCATTAAGTTATAAGCTTTTGATGAGAGGCTTTACGTATTGTGATACATGGGAGATAATACTCGTTATTAGAGGACCTGTCACCATAATCCGTATATCTAGTTTCTTTTGAGATTGATATTGGAATAAATGGACCAAGTGGGAGAGTGTTAGATATTTTTTTGTTATTATCTTATATCTAGCAGATATTTGTGGTCCATTTTCTAAAACCAATTATCTTTCAGTTATTCGGTTTTTCCGTTATTCAGTTATGTGGTTATGAACTCTATGATGGCCAGAGTTTTATAAATACCACATATGCTCTGAGGTTTAAGGTCACCAAATCCGCTATCTTCTACAATATTCCATACCATCAGGTTTGAGGTTTAAGGTCACCAAATCCGCTATCTTCTACAATATTCCATACCATCAGGTTTAGAGCGTTAAGGTTCGGAACCGGTATTTAGAGAAATTTATCTGGAGCAATAGCTGGAGGTAAGTTATGTTTTTCCGCTTCCACTTCATTCTTAAAAAGTTTTTTCATAAGTATGCACAATTATTAGAACTATCTCAAAACCTTATTCATGAATGTTAGGGGCATAAAGATAATATCACAAAATTATAAGATCTAACTATGCCTTTTCTTTTGACCAATTGTGAAAGCTTCAAATTTCATCCTCTCTTAATGATTTATTTGTTCTTTTCAGATTCTGTGTTGATGGAGTGCACGAGGCCAACATTATTGAATGGAACAAGAAAAGAAAATTACGAAGTAATCAATTGGATTTGCTTAGACCAAAGCATAAGTTCTGGGTTGGGAATTCCTCTTCTGAACACGTTTAAGGTTTGATGAAAATCAAGCATTAGAGAGCATGCAGATTTATGTACTTAAGGGTATAACAGATGTAGAAAGCTCAGAATCTGATTCTGTCAAGGACAGCAACTGTTTCTCTGAAGATTCCCTTACTGCCATGTCTGTAAATGAAGAAGGTAAACTTGTTGCCGATTCTGCAATGACATTCCAACATGAGAGGCCTTCCAATTTGGTTGGTTTGGATGGCAATAATAATGCCAAGGATAATCACCACACTGTAGATGAATCTGCAGTTGATAAGGGATGCACAGGTGAAGCAGACACATTTGATGACAGAGAATGTAATCCATCTTATCATCGTGCTGATTTACAGGCTCTGAAGAATCTTGAGGAGAAGATTTTACAAATAGAAAGCTGCAGAGATAACGTGCTCCAAGAATATGCTAAAGACAGTACTGAGGAGTTTACAGATATGGAATTTGAAGATCTGTTTTCTACAGGGGAAACTCGTCACAAGTATGTCCTTTCATCTGGAAGATGGAATGTAAACCAAGGTATACTGCATCTGCATTCTTGACAGTGACTGTTTGTGAGGATAGGATCGTATTGTGTTCATTGATATTAGTTGCTAGAATATGTGTCTTGGACATCAAATTTTCAGTTCATAATTCCTTGGTTGATATGCTATTTTTGGTTTCAGAGGCTCAATCAGGCACCAGGGCACCAACAATTGATCAAGAATTTGAGCAATACTTTTCCATGCTCATGCTTTAGCAGATATTACTTACAATGGAGGTAGGTGTATATATACTTTGAAATGGCTATCTATGTATTGCTTTTATGAAGATTTCTGAACTTGTTATTCTGATGGCTTTGTAACATCATAAGAAGGTAGTGTGAGGTTGCTTTCTATAGCTTTTGTCCTTCTGCTTATTTCTGATCCTTCAACCACGGATTGTATGTAAAAGGAGTTTATTTTGTTTACTTGTGTTGGGTTTATTTTAGGCTTAATTATTTTTTCAGTTCATCTAATTTAGTTTATGACACATTTTGGTTCTTCAATTTTTCTTTATAGTAAATAAATTCCTTTAATTTAAAAGATAAGTAAAGAGAGTAATGTGGGAAAAGTAATAACATCATAAAAAGTGATTGTCTGTGAAAGAAATGTTATGGAAATAGAAATGTTATATGAAAAATTACACATTATCTTAAATTTTACTAAGTTTAAGTCTGGTAATTAATCTCATCTTCTTAAATCACAAATTTTTACTTATTTTTTATATTAAAAATTAGTTTACGATCTGAGTATATTAAATTGTCTTTAGTTAATGATTCACAAACTGAAATATCAAATTTCATTCAAAATAAGATTTTTTTTTCTTTAATAATTTGTTTAAATTTTATAGCTTCGTTCTAAGGCCATCTCCAAGAAACCCTTGTTGGGTGCATCCTGCTAAGTTGCTAATTAGGATCTCCAGTTGGGATTTCTTGGGAGAGGCTGTCTTAGAAGCACAAATTGCTTAACTAAGTACCAGTGGTTGTGTTTTTATAAAACTATAATTTTAAAATAAATGTTATACAATATTTTGTTGTTGTTAAAATTGACTATACAGTGATTTAGTACAATTTTTATTTTTATTTTGAATTTTTAAAAACTATTTAGCAAAATAATTTATAGTTTATTTTCATAAATTAATTTTAGATCATTTATAGTTGAAAAAAATCAAATATGCATAATATTTGACAAGATAAACAATATAATAATGTTTTGTATATTTTTGTTGGCATAGAAAAGATCATATGATTATATTATGATTACATTTTTCTTATTACTATTTAATTATATCTTTTGCAATAATAAGAACAGATATTTTTTTTAATTAGATTTTTCACTAATAACGCCTTATTTTTTATATCAAATACGAACTAACGAATGATTCTAAATATATAATAATTAACTAACTCATTTGTATAATGCTATCATAATACGCTCAATTCTTGTATTAAATCATAAAACTGATACATAATATAAATGAATAAAAAAAAAAAGTTCATGAAAAAAATGGTAGGAGGAGATATACGCAATATTGAATGTCGGATTTAATAAATTTAACATTATTAAGTAAACAATAATAACAAATTAAAATTGATGAATGATAGAAATTAATATAGGGTGATAAAATTTTTCGGATGAATTAATCCAGTAGATTAAATAATTGTAGTATATATTGAGTTTGATATATATTTAATAAATTTTATAATTATTTAAAAAATAAATTTTTTTAGGGTTTTTAATAAAAAAATAATAATTAAAAATAAATTTTGTTAAAACTTTTAATAAAGAATATAAAAATAAATAACATTAAAACTATAAATATAAATATATTAGAATTAAATTTTATTTATCGTATTTTTTTATATTTTTTTATTTATTTTTACCTATTAATTTAATAATTATTCCACATTAATCCTAACACTATCTTAGTAAATATATTTAAATTTATTTTTAATAATTAAATATATAAGTTGTCTTAATTCAAATTAGACTTTAAGATTTATTCTTTAATAAAACTCTAAATAATGAGTTATCGTTTTTCATATCTCAAAGCATTACGAACAGAAATAAAGTATTAATATTAAATAAATGATAAAATAATAAAAAGTTATACAAAAAAATATGATAAATTACATTTAATTCCAATATTAAGAAAATTAGCTATTCATAATCAATTATGAGTAACCTTGGCACAAAAATGAATTATGATAATGAGGAATAAATCGTGGAATCGTCTCCGTAATTGAATATCAGATTTTCTCCCTCACTTTCTTGATATTATTTCACCCTAAATTCATCATTAATATTTTGTGTATTTTTATTTCATTCCTAAGCTCTCCTTTTATACATAAAAATTAGGTTAAATCTTCATTAGACTTTGGATAAAAAAAAAAAATATATTCTGTTACCAAATATTTTTTATATTTTTCTTCTATTTTTTATAATTTTTCCTACAAAAAGAAAAATACAAAATTTATCCCTAAGGGAGGTTATTAATACTTTGATTAAGATAAAATTAATATTTAGTGACTAATATAGGGTGTATTTTATTAATATTTACCATTTAATATAGAGATGTTATAATTTCCTTTTGTTTAGTAAAATTATATTATTGTCTATTGTCAAATTTTTCTATACCTTTTTCATCTTTTATTTTACTTTTGAGTTCTTATGTTATTATCTTATTCCTAATAATGATACATTGTACCTATTATAATAGATTTGAAATAAATTTGTAATAAAAATTGGTATTGACAAGAAACTTGATTCCTTCATTATTAGTTTTGGTTGTAACAAACTTAGTTTAGAATATTGTACCTATTACAATAGGTTTGATGAGAATGATTTTATCATCTTATTACGGTATGTAATGACATATTGATGGTAGGATCTAACAAAGCTCAAATCTAAGAATTGAAGACAAATTCATTGAGACAAAAAAAGATAAAATATTTGTTTTTCTTAGAAGAATTACTAACTGAAATTATTGTGTTGCTTCAACACACAAGATTGTAAGTAATTTCTACCTCATTTCCTATTAATTGTAAGTTATCCTCAAGTATAAGTCCAAACAATGAAGCAAAGAAGATGAAAATGTCTCAAATATTGTATGTATCGATGGTGGGAATTTTTATGTATGTCATGATTTGTACAAGATTCAATATTACACAAATAGTGAGAGCATTTAATTAGATTTATGGCAAATCCTGGTAGAGAGCATTAACTTAAAAGGATCATTAGATGCATCAAAAGAACCTCAAATATTGCATTAGGTTTTGAAGAATCGTAACTACTTATTAAAGGTTATATTAATTTAAATTTTTGCAGGTGATCTTGATAAAATGAGATCTATTATTAACTTTGCGTTTACACTTGTAAAAGGAACAATATGTTGATTATCCAAGTTACACTATGTTGTAATTTTGTCTATATAGAAGTTGAGTACATTGTAGTTACCCAAACATGCAAATAAGTTATCTGGATTTAAAGGTTAATGAAGGAACTTAGACACAAGTAGTAAAAGATTGTGTTGTAGGTTGTATCAATTATTTTGTAATAGAGGTCAAGTGGGCCAAGTCATAATTAGGTTGATTGATTCCTTGTAAGCAATTGTTGAAGGAGAAATTATTGTAGGTTGCATCAATTATTTTGTAATAGATTTAATAAATTACAATTGAATCGTGACCCTTGAGTTGTTATGCTCTTAAATAGAATAGAAAGAGTTATATCATTTATCATTTTTAGCCAAATAAAATTCAATTTCTAGAGAAAAATTGTTAACTATTACATTGATTCCTTATAAGACAAGTCATAATTGAATAATTTCTTTTTTTATTTTTTTAATATATAAAAAAGAAAATATATTTTTTCTTTTAAGATTCGTAATTATATTTTTTATAAAAGAAAATATTATTATTTTATTTTTAAATTTATAAAAGAAGTATTATAATTTTTTTTATAAAATTACATTGTTCTCTATTATTAATTTTGTTGTTTTTTATATTTTATTTTAATTATAAATTATTATATTGGTACTTTGTGCCTAACATGTATATGAAATATTTTATTGTTATCTATAAATTAATTATTTCATACATTTAAATAATTAATTACTTTATTATAAGAGATAAAATACATTATTATAATAATAATGAAAGAAAGGAAACACAAGAATAGTGAAAGAAAATATAGTTTTGAAGATAATTACGTACACTCTTTTGCATTGCTTACACCTATTTAGACAATCGTTACAATTCAAGTAACTTCCACGGAATGCATTGTCTACCTACAAAATATTCTCCTATTATTATTATTAACTTTTCCAATACGATACAAATCTAATTTATAATAAAGTCAAATTTATATTCATAATCAAATTTTATGATTATCAATATTTGTTTCATGTTAATTCTTAATCATTTCCAAGTTAATCCTACTCCTTCAATTTACAGTTGTGATTGATTTTCTACTTTTAATTCTTATCGAAATTTATAAATATAGATCACAGGTTTCAACCATTTATTATTTCAATATTTTTTTACTTGTTCGAACATTTATACTTTAAAAAGAAAACCTTATTCTCAAAATTGTTCTAAAAAAATATTGTTCTATAAGTTTTTCTTCAAGCATAACTAAATCATGGAGTTTAAGAAAATAATTAAGTTATATTGTAGAATTGAAAACACTTTGATTCAATTATTATATAAGTTTAATCTAAACTAAATGAGTCTATAAAAACATTTTAAAATGTTTTAAAAAAGTGTAAATGTTATGTTTATTTATTTAACTGAAAAATATGTTTTTCATTAATATAAACATCCGCATAATAAGTTTAAATAATGAATTTTATTCGAGAAAAATTATTTTATAAAATTTAGTTGTTTAAATTTTAAATTGTTTTTTTTTTTAAATTAAAAGCTAGTCCCCTGAAAGAATTCACAATTATTATTTGTTTTTGAGTTTAATTAAATTTATAAGATTTATTTTCACCCAAATTATTACACTACAAAGAAAATGAAAATAAAAGAAAAAGAAGTAGAGGAGAAAATTTATTAAAAAAATTAAAGTTTATTTTTGAGTGATTTGATTACAGAAAGATGAGTAGAAATTAAATGTTTTTTAATTTATTACATATTTATAATTATTCTTCTATTGAAACTTGTATTTTAAAAATATTAAATATAAGACAATATTTTATTAAACTTTTTATTATTTTTTAAAAAAAATTCAAAATCTATTCAATCTTTGTTAGAGTTATATTTTATTTCAAATACAATTTTATAAAAGAGAATAGTTAACATAATTTTTGTTTTTACTTTTTTTTATTTATTTATAAACAGAAGATATATTAAATAATATGATTTTAAAAATATAAAAAATGAAAATTATATTATACAGTACAATTTAATTATTTTTTAAAATATATACTAAAATTGTATCTTATAATATAATTTGAGTTTAAAAATTAATATAAAATTAAAATTAAAATAAAAGAATTTTTTTTCTATTACGAACTTATTTATTTTCATAAAAGTAAAAAAATAAATTATCTCATTTCGATGCTTTGCCGAAGACGGAAAAAGCTCAGTAGACAATAAATGAAGATGAGTCTCACTCATCCTTTAAATATTATATCACCTCAAAATTCACACTATCAATGGTGACTCATACTTTTGTTTTCATGCATCTTTATTTCATTATTTTAACCAAACAAAGAGTAAGAATAGAATTTTAAACTATTGTAAATTTGTGGTCAGTACAATTATTCAAATTCTATTTTACATCCTTTTATTATTAAGAGTTTTTTTTAAAGTGAAACAATAGTTTCTAAAATATGAAAGTTAATATTTAATTATTTTTTGTAATAAATGATTACGGATCTAACTCATCATCAAAATAAGTTAAGGTAAAATTTACTTCTCATTTATATATTATAATTTAATTTCATATTTAATTAATATGGATTTCCCAACATCTTCTCTCATTTCAAAGAGACATTCTTAACTTAAACGTGACATGTTAATATATGATTCAATTTAGGTCTAATATTATAGTTAACAACCAAAATTTTACATATTAGTCCATTAACAATTTTATTAATAATTTATTCTCAAATCATGTAAAATAGATTATAATATATTAATAGGTAATCTAATTTAAACCCAACAACCTACTAACGAAATATTATAATCTAATAACAGGTAACTCAATGTAAACTCAACAAATTGCTAACTCGAATTTAATATATTAATAAGTTTAATTCAAATTTAACACAATCTTGTTAATCAAATTTTAATATTATGTAAAAAGTCAGATTCTGATATTATATAAAAAATAGTTACATATTTAATTTACTTGTAAAATTGATTTGAAATATGAGATTTATTTTTCATTTATTTATATATAATGATTACGTGTGTTATATAATGAAATTTTTCTTATTCTTTTAATTTTAAAATGCAATTCTTTTAGTCTTCTAACATTATTTAAACTACTTTTTTTTCTTTATAAAATGTTATCTAAGCCATTTAGAAGATTTAAAGTAGTGCACTTCAAATTGTTAGATTAAAGGCAAAACAAATAAAAATTAAAGGAACTAAAATTAAATTAAACATGCATCTTATCCTTTTTCTAAAGTAACACGTCAAATTGGAGGCTAAGTAAAAATATTAAGGTCGTACTTGTAAAGAAAAAGAATCATCTTTACACATTAAATTGTTATAGCAACTCATTTTTTTAAATCCATGGCACGTAATAATTAGTAATATTTTGTTAGTAAAGATCATTTCACCATTTTTAAATGCATAGTTCAGATTGATTAGTCTTGGGTGTAGAGAATCTTTTTTTTTTCCTTTTCTTTTGCGTTGAATTAAGTATTATAGTCCTTGATGATGGAGACAAGGATTAAACTTTAAGATTAAAATATTAATTACTAAACAACTTGGGGTAATTATTATAATCGTTGGAGCATTTTTTATTAATTATGTTACGCACTTTAAACATGTTATGTCTTTATATCCGTCAAACCTACTTTACTCAGAAGTTAATTTTGTATAAAATATGCATCATGACAGTAACGTGGAATTGACCATTTCAGCTTCCGTTTATGATTGCTATCATCAATTCACACAAACAATTGCGTGACAATTCACGTGAAATGTAAAATACGTAGTTCACACACAATCAAAATTTATTGTTAACATATTTTATATGCTATAATTTCTTAAATATTTTATATTTTATTTATACAATACTACTTTCAATAACTGTAATGTACACATTTTTTCTATGTTATCTTTTTTATAATAATTATTTTTTGTTACGTATTCTAAACACACATGGGCCATCTTATGTTCTCAGTGGATCTTATAGTTCACTTGTTTGGATCAAACTATTTAATTTATCAACATGGCTAGCAATTTAATTTATTCTTTGTAAGAAAGATTTGATTCTTGTAAAAAATAATTATGATGTTTAACTCATTTCAAAACCGATTCAGGAGATGAGATTTACAGCTCACTTATATATTATATATTATAATTCGACCTCATTTTTAGTTAATGTGAAATTTTTCCTACACTCTCTCTTCATGTTGAGAGGTTTTCTCAACTCGAATGTGACGCGTTAATAGGTGACTCAATCTATGTCCAACAATCTTGTTAACAATCAAGGCTCTACATAACAATCTCGTACCCAATAACCTGTCTAATTAGGGTATAGCATATTAATAAATGATATCCTATCTAGATCCAACAATTTTGTTAACCAGACTCTGATATTATTTAAAAAGTGATTATGGTGTCTAATTCACCCCAAAACCGATTTAGAAGATGAGATTTACACTTTATTTATATATTATAATTTGGCCTCATTTTTAGTTAAATTGTAATTTTCCCAACTATGAGCAAATTTTCTCAAAGTAAAATTAAGTTTCAGACAAAAAATTAATCCCATAATCAATCAAAAACTGAACTAATAATGGATAGAAAAGACTAAACTAATGGAAAAATCTTGAAAAGATTGGTTATGAAGAAAATTATTGAGCCTTGCCACCTTTTTTTTTCTCTATTTAAAGAATTTATGTAATGAAATTTAATAATTTCTTTAAATTAATATTTTCCTGTTCATAGGTTCCTTTTTACTTGTCACAATTACTCACCTTATATTGTGATATCTTGATTTGATTTCTTATTTTAGTGAAATTTTCATCTCAATTTTTACTGGGCATGAAGTTTATTTTACTAGAGCCTCTGCAACAATAATGATAGTTTAAGAAAGGGATGTTTTATCTAAATCTCCAAGAAATTTTGCTGACATTGGAAGGTAATTAGTTATAGATTCTTAACATAGTAAGGCCAAAAAAGAGGACTTATTTCAATGACTAATTTATTGCAATCTTACAAAGCATCTACATCAGCTACAACTACTACATCTGAAGTTGGGGAATTCCCATTGCTTTTCTCTCTTTTGTTCTTTTTTTTGTTGGTGGTAGAATTTCAATTGATTAAATGAACAATATTGAAGGGACTCAATTTCATGCACATAATATTCAATCTCAGGCTGTGACAGATGTCTCCACAGCTAGCTTTCCAGGGTATGCAACTTCTGATTTTATATCAGCCTCCCATAGTTCTGGCACAGCCTCCCTAAGGTTGTGAATGCTTTCCAATGCATAATCTGCACCCTTACATCTTTGGGATGTACCAACCTGAATGTACCAATCAATGAGTATATAGACCCTCATATTAGACCATGCAGATGTATATAAACTAAAATGCAAGCAATAATAGCTTCTAGAAGCAACTCAGTTTGTACTACATGACAAAATTTCCAATGACTAACCAGCACAGTGTGAAGTCCCACACGTTTTCCAGCTTGTATGTTACGGGTACTGTCCTCGAAGAACAACTGATATAAGAACACAAACAACAATAATTTAGCCAAGGAACAACAATGGATAAGTTCATAAACTACATTTTAAGTTTTAATTTTATTGTCCTGAATTGACTGCAAAACGTTAATTTGATGATACACCATTTACAATTTGTTATGTGTTATGAAGTAAAATAAGTAGATGAGATAAACTTAGGCAAGACCAACTTAGTTTAACAACAACATTAAAGAGATTATGTTAAAGCTTTTGAGATTTAAGATAGTTAACTGGGTTAAAAGTGCATTTTAGCTTTAAATCATGAAGCTTAAAGGTGAATTTCTTACAGTTCTTTGAGAGCTAAGGTTGGCTATCTTGATGGCCAATTCAATTGCATTTTCTGATGGTTTGCAAATAATTGGTGTTTTTGGCAAGACCGCACTGGGATTGGGCTTAGCAAAATGCTCTATGATGTCAAAGATTTGAGAACCATTGCTACTAGTGGTTGGATTGGTTGTCCTTGAACCCACAAATTCAATGTCATCTTCATCATCAGAAACAGTGCTCTTGTGGATGGGATTAAGAGTCTCAAAGCATATGATTCCTTCGAAGCAGCCTTCTAATCCAAGCCTGTTAAGTGCTTTAGCCGCGTGGACTTTGTCTGCATTTGTGAAGATCTATTGACAAAAACAAGAGAAGCAATAAAGGGCACATTAGATATTACGCACCATCTTATGTGACATATTTTACTGCTTCTATATTGGTCATAAAACAACTTACAAGTTTCCTAAAGGGCAAGCTCTGCAACAGATTCCTCAGAACTGGGTCTGGTTTTAGGTTCTCATAAGGTAATCTCCCATGAACAAAACTGCAAGCAGTAATTAAAAATCAAATGTCACTATTTTAGAATAAAACTTAAAAATTATGAGAAGGAACACTTTTTATGAGTTTGAAAGTGATGGGGTAAAAGTAAAAGCTAAGTTACCTATGATATTCATCATAGTCAAAGTCATATCCAATTGCCTGAATAGAATATGAAACAAAAACAATTATGGGCTGTTAGAGTTTCAAGAATTTAATAATGGTAAACAATTTCACAGGAAATAATAAAGAAACATACCCTTAGTCCAGCCATAGTTGTTCCATAATTCTTGTAAAGGAGGTTGGACAAGTCATCAATTTTGCTTGGGTCTATGTCAAGCTTCTCGACCATGTAGTCTATGATCAATGATACCACTCTTGTGAGTACAAATTATAAAGTCATTTCTGAGAATGCTGTGATATAGGCATATGGCATAGTGGCTTACCTTTAATATTTTTGAGACATGCTTTTGCAAGACCAGATTTTAGGGGATATAAAGTATCATCTAAATCTGCAGAAGAATCTCATAGTTATATCACAGCATACATGAATAAGGAAATCCAATTTGGTATTTTAAAGTTGTTCTGAGTACAACACAAGGCTCACCAAAAAGAAGGCAATCATATTTTGGTCTCTGAGCCTGGTGTCTGAAGCGGTCTTCGAACTCCATTTCAAAGCCTTAAACATAGAACAGAAAACAAAGTGTGTGTAAGTTCCACGAAAACTTTATTTGAACCGATCAAAATTTATAATACAACTCATTTTGATTCTCCAGCCACAGATCCTCATGGCTTTATGGAACCAAAAAGAGATGCTTTTTCCTTTTACTCAGATTACCACCAAAAGTGGTAAAACTGTCCACAAGGGGAGACAATAATAAGGGGGGGCAATCCAAACCATTTGGGATAATGCTTTGTCAAGTTTCTGAGTGGACAATCCACAACCAGTGGAATGGATTGAATTAAAAAACAGTGAAACAGTGCCCCTTTGGGGGCACAGAACTTATAGAAACATTGTAAGATTTGCTTTAAATTATAAAACTTTGAAGCCACAAGAAATGGACTTGTGTGAAAGGGCACAAATCCATTAATAAAACCTTGGAACAGAGTTCATGTGACAGAGCAAACCACTTCCAAAAGTTCATAAACTTTTGAAAGCATACAATTTGCTCATTTAACAAAGTTTCACAGCCCATCTGAAAGTACCAAGTGGATTGTACAAGAAAAGACACCGCTTTACAGCAATGCATATTTTTTAGAATCACCGGATAAACAGGTTTTCATTTCTAAATAACAGAGTTATGGTCGGTATTGTTCTTTATTCCAAAAAGCTGGTTCCATGGTGGTAAATTTCGAGGCAAAACCTCAAGATCATGATCATGGCCTAATGTTAATTATGTTTGAAGGATCATGAAGCCATGGCTGATTGAAAATCAAAAGTGAATGATTTAGGGCAATGGTGAAAAAGGAAAAACAACCAAAAGAAAATGCTTTGCATGAATGAATAGACGAAGCTATTAGCTTACCAAAAAGGGAAGAATGAATGATGGGTAAGGCAAAAGAAGAAGAAGAGGGTATGGAGAAGCAAAGTTCAAAGGCAATGCAAAGTTATTGAAGGAAGCAAGAGGGAGAAGGGGGAGGAACAATGAGAGGCAAGGGTTGGTTTATATAGAGAGAGGGTTGCTTCTGTGGCAGGCTCTATGAATATAATAATGCATTATTTCTCCACAATTACGTTTAATATTGAAATTGGATGACCAATGCAACATGTACAATGAATATTATGGTTTTCACTTCTCCAAGAAAGTGACAACTAATATAATTGGTTAAGGTTTTTTCTTTCTTTTTATTTGGTGTTTTTGTTTTTGACTGAATTTAAGAACCCAAATCTGATTTTTCCTTTACTTTTGGTTCTGCATTACCAATTAATAAAAGTATAAAGGGGAATATGCCAGCTGCATCTGCACAAAATAGAGGTGGAGGCTCATGCTAGTTGTCACCGTACATAAGAAACAGGACTCTTGTTTCCCATTTTTTTGGTAGAAAATCATCTAGCTTCATTTTCCCACCAATCATGTGCACATTGTAAACATGATTAAATGTAGAAATTAACTAGTTAATGTCTTTAATAATGGTCCTCTATGGTCGCATCTCATTTCATTCTCATTCGCATATCTCACTAGTTAAAAGTAATGGCACAGGACTACAGGACCCAGTTAGTATATCCTGCAACAAAAAATGGTTACTAAATCTACATCCACAATGCTATTATTGGAGACAACTTCGATTCTATTAAAGATTCATCACTGTTCATCTAATTTTCGATAAAATTTAATGAAAAAATTTTATATTAATTAAAAATAAATTAAATTATAATATATAAATAAGACGTAAATTTCGATTTTTAATTTTAAAGTTAAAAATTAAATTTTATAATTATATATCAAAACTTAATTAACAAAATTATTAGACTTAAATAATTATTTTTTAATATATTTTTAATATATTTTTATTAGCAGGTTATTAAATACATGATTATCTGTTAAAATATTATTACTTAATTTTATATAATTTAAGAAATTTTGATTTCTTAATTATTATATAGACACTAATAATTATTTTTTACAAAATTATATAATAATAATAAATGTATAAAATTTTGATGGAATTTAGAAAGTTTTAATTTTTAAGTTGTATAATTGGTGTTTGAAACTGTTGCAACATATAAATTACCTAATATTTAATATGCAAATATAAATATAAAAGACGAAGCACTATTTTAATTATGATTAGGAGATAATGATCTTATGCTTACATGCTAACTTCTAATCGATAGTTAATTAATTTATAATTTTTATTATCCATATGCTGATATGGTGTTGATTCTTGGTTTGTTGTCCAATGGTGTCCTTTCTTAAAAATTGTTCATCCTTATTTTAAATGTTATTGATACTAATAATCCATATACTAACACAAAAATTCAAAGTTATAAATAGTTAATTTTTATAATTGTTTTCATCCCTATCATTTACCAAATGAGTAATTTATATGGAGAAATTGCAAATTTGTTGATATCTTTCTTGAATAGATAGTATAAGATACTATGATTTTTGCCATCCTAAATGAGAAATTCTTCATTCTCTAACCCTTAAAATTTTCTAAACCAAGACTTCTCCTATTTCGAAGTGCATCAACTGAACCAAATCACATTAATCCATTTCGAAATTTTAAGTTTATATCATGATCTCATAGCAATTGAAAAAGTTATGGCATTATAAATAATTTTGATTGCAATACAGGTGTAAAGATTATAAAAGTCTTAATATCCTAATTACGGTGAGACAATGCAATTTAAAACCTTGCCTAAGTCATTACTTTGCTCTTCTTGTTAGCTTCATTTTCGCTTCCCACCATGATCATATACTCTAACCTGAGCATGCAAAGTCCTATGATTTTCCTTGAAAACTTCATTAATGCATGAATTAATATTATTTTTGTGGGGGTTCATGCATTTTGCTCAAAAGACATTAACTAGTCCACTGACTTTGGCTGTCCCTAAAAGAACCACCTCACCTTGTTGGCTTCTTCATGCATGGTAGATTTGTAGACTTATTGGATCACGTTTAAATTAAAAAATCTCGATATAAAAAAGGTATGTTAAGATTCGTATTAACTATATATAAAATTAAATTAAAGTATATTAAGTAATACAAATATTTTCTTATAAATTAATTTTATAAAAATGAGTTTGATTTAAATTACAACTCTATTAATTATTTTACCTCTTATAATATTTAAAATGTTAATATAATTAATATAATTAAGCAATTTGATGAAAGAAGAGAAGGAGACAAGGATTTGTTGGAAAACAATGAAGACACCTAGCCCATGGTATTGAGTTGTCCCCAATATATCATTCCACCTTGTTCATGCACCATGGATTTCTTTTCCATTTTCCCATTTCCATATATTTCTAATTTAATAGTCATGCATAGTTAATGCAAATCTTTTATATCATCTTTAGCTAGTTATTATAAAAAATGTCATTTTGTCTATGGATTTATACTTAACTGTATTCAAAGTTTCAAATTAAATAAAAATCACTTGAGTTATAATGATTTTTATGTAATTGGTATGTTTCAACATGTTTTTCTATAAGGGTTTCCAAAAAAAATTAAGAAAAATTAATCTTTTTCATTAACTAATTCGTAGAAATTCTTTTGTATAACTTTTTAAATTTTTAATTTTTAACTATGAGCTAATTTTAATTTATAAAAAAAATTATTTTAATTAATATAAAATATTTTCAATAAATTTAAAGAAGAAAAAGAAAATAGTGTAGTATTTTACAACAAACTTGATAATGAGCACACTAAAAAACAACGTAAGCTATGCATCAAATCCCTTTTTATAATGCTTTCTAACTTTTGTTTTTGTGGGCTACAAGTGCTTTCTCCCCTTTCTTTAGCCTATTTGAAGCAAGTGAACGAAATAAAGGAAGGAAAAGAGAAAGAAAAAAAAAAAAAAAAAATGTTGCACTTCTCATCAACTTCTGTCCACAAATTCCTTGGCTTGCACAATCACCACACATGCTCAATATTCAACCTCTTCATATACTCTCCACCTATTCTAAAAATAATAAATCAAACTAATTTATATATACATAATGTTGTAATATAAGAAGATTAATAGAAATAAATTTTAAATTTAATTTATTTTTACAAAACCAAATTAAATTTGCATTCACTTTATATATATTAATTTAGTCTTATATTTAATCGATAGGAGATCTCTAACACACATTTTATTCGCATCAAGACATCCTAACTCGAATGTGGACCAATATATATGTGATCCAACAATAATTCGATAGCGGGTAATTTAATAGAATTAATAAACTTATTAGGATAAATTCTGATACTATAATGGAAATGAATTTTAAACTCAATCTTATAAAATTAATTCAATAAAATAAAATTTACACTTATTTTATATATTAATTTGATCTTATACGTAATTGATACAAAATTTTTAACATAAATATCTATATTATTTAAAGAAGATAGAGGATAATTAGAATTGTGACCTAAAAATAGAAGTTAAATGTGTGTGAGAAGAAGTGGAAGCCACCTATGCAGATGACAAGGTGGAAGAAGGAAGAATCCTAAACTAGAATAATGTTTTGATCTAATCATATATTTAATTACTTACCCTTTTGCGTGTAGGACTCCTACTTGGCCAAAAATGAGTGTTGGAAACCAAGAAATGACAAAACCAAGTCGTGTACAGCTCAGTGTAACACGAACACTACCCTTACAGATTTGGGGCACTGAACTTTGTTAAAGAATCGGAGGGTCCATGGCTTTTTCCTCCAAAGGGTTTCCTTCACCAAAGATATTTTAGGGGTCTTTTTTCAAAGGAGAAATAACATTTTCTGATTGCATAAACCATCATCACTCACTAGACGCTTATGGATTCTTGGTGCACGTAAGTGGACTTTTAACCAACACCTTCCAGCTAATAACACCTCCACTTTCAATGTCCTTTCTGTTAGGACAAAACTTACGGTTTCGCCAATCAGATTAATCATCAACATTTTGTTTGTTATATATCATCAAAATTTCACCATATTTAAAAATAAAATCAAATTAAAGTATATTAGGTAGATACAGATTAGTACCATATCAGTAATGAATTTAAGTATAGCTCATTATCATAAAATCAGTTCAATGATACAAGGTCTGTATCATTTTATAAATTCTAATTTGGTTTTATCTCTAGTTGATGTGAGATTTTCAACACACCCTCCTTACATCAAGAGTCCCCGATGTGGGACTAGAAATTTATGGGTGGTCTGATAATAATGGTCCAATATCAGTCTGAGAAATTTTTGAGTGGTCCGATAATGGTCCGAGAATCTTACTATGATAGGTTTTGATACCATATGAGTACCATATTAGTAGTAAATTTAAGTTATCTGATAACCCAATTTTATAAGGATGAGTTAAATTTAAAATCCACTTCTCTTATAATATCGTTATTGAAGCTATCTAGCCGCTTTCTATCGGATCACTCATAAAAGTCTAATTCCCCACCCATAAATGTTTAATTTCATGAATCACTCATAAATATTTAATTACACATTCAAATTGATGAGATCTCTATATATAAAAATAATTTATTGAAAATTTCACATCCATATTATATTTTTTTAATACATAATATATATAAGTAGAGTTTTTCCAATAGTTCAAATATTACTTATTAATCACATTATTTATTTATTTGATTATGTTTTTAAGTAGTTAAAATTTAACCTAAACCTTTTTTTCTTAATTTAAATTAAATTAAAAAACCATCTTAGTTTTCAAAAAAAAAATATTTTAGCTTCTCATATTTAGCATACAGATTTTTTTTTTTTTCATTTGGAGAACTAAAAACTAAAATGTTTAGATATTAAAAATTTATTTAGTTTAGTCTTAGTAACATTACAACTTTTGTGACTACTAAATATTTTAAGGTATGGTAATGATCATTGTTCACGAGGCCATATAATATGATTTTATCTTTTTAAACTCTTTTCGATCCTTCTAGGAAAGATCCCAAGTCAATAAGGGGCTTTACCTGTTGTGTTAATTGTTACTATTTTAATCTCATCTTTAACATCAAAGCAAATGTTCTTCAACAGTACTCAATAATTTATCTTGGATCTGGTTAAAATATTCATTTTTGTTTTCTTCGAAACATCTTAAGCATGTGTTTTACTTAGGACGAAACTCTCACTAGAGTTTCAGTATCAGAATATTTTCCATTACTAGTTATATATATTCATGATCTTTTAAATCTGAATAGGTATTTTTTTTAATTTTTTTTTTTTTTACTTTTACATTTTCATAACCTTTCTAAAAAAGTTTTGGAACAATAAAGTAAAATAAAAATCGACTGAAGGAACTGTTTTTTTCAGTTTTATTTCATTTTTCTAAGTGACTTTCTGTGCAGAGAAATATTTTAGAGGGATAACACAGCTTGGACATAACTTTCTGATAAAGTTTTGCTTGTTCTGCATCATAATAATTTGCCATGGTTCACATTATTAATTCGGAAAAAAGACAAACAAAGTATTACAGGAAAAGATTCCAAGTACATGATCCAGAAATTTATTATATATTGGTAGAAAGAGATCCACAAATTTAGATTTTATTGAGTTCTAAGTCTTTCTAGAATTTACCATGAAACTCTGCATTGAGAGTTTTAGCTTTTTCTGAATGCCCAAATGATTCAATGTCTTGCTTGAACCTTTCATTTTCATTAAATTGTTTTATTGGGGTGGATGACAAGGTAGGGAAGATCAAATTATGAATTTCCATGTGTTTTCTTAGTGATACCTCATGAAAGTGCCAAACTCAGAAGACTGATAAGGTTAGTTTATTAATTGACATGTATGTGTATAATCTGAAGAATCATTATTTGTGCAAAGACCCACAATGCAGTGCATACACGTATGCATACAAAAGCCAAATGATGAACATTTGTAGTAATTATCCGATAAATATTCATGAGCAATTTGAGGAAGATAGATGTCAGTATCCATGATTGCATAATTATCTTCAGAATTTTAGACTAAGGCCTCTATGATTGAGGGGTTGTGAAGTACAGATATGAGCACATCACAGTTTTCAATCAATTATTATATAGTCATCTTTTGCAATTGTAACACCTCTGCTATCTTGACCATAGCAAAATATATATATATATATGACTATCTCCTGTTCCCAAAACAGAATATTTCACTTGCTTCCTTCTATATAAATATGATGCAACATAACCAAAAAAAAAATTGCTTTTTCTGGTAGTTGAAAACTTGGACCTGTTTGTTTTGTCTGTTAGAAAAAATTTATATTAATTAAAAATAAAATCAAATTATATATTAAGTAAAATATAAATTTTACTTTCTGATTTAATTTTAGAAATAATTTAGATATTGTAATAATTTTTTATATAATATCATAATCTAATTAATAAAATTTTTAGGCTTAAATTGTTAACGGACTAATATATAGAGTATTTGATTGTTAACAAGTTGTTGGATTTAGATTATATCATATATTAATGAGTCACGTTTGAATTGAGAAAATCTTCTCAATATAAGAGGAAGGTATTGAGAAAATCAACGTAAAAAGAAGATGTAGTATATAAATCTCATTTTCTAAATCAATTTTAAAAGTGAGTTAGATATTATAATTACTTTTACATTTTGGATTTGTTTGATTAGTATATTTTTGTTTTCTAAAATTTTAAATAATTCTAATTTTAGTTTCTTAGAATTGAAAAAAAAATGTTTTTTTAAATTCTTAAATTTCGAAGGACTTAAGAAACCCTTCTAGATTTGGAGAAGAAAGTGAGAATTACTCCATATTGAAAACAGAATGAAACATTATTTTATGTTGTACATAAAATATAATAGAGTGTGAGAGTATGGCATGAATAATTAAGTGAAAATGACCATCTAAGCTGGTGTGTGTGGTTGGGTTATTTAATTGCTAAAAATTATTTTAATTATATCAATTTTTTCATTGAGAATGTATTATATTTGTGTTTAACAGTATAAATATAATATATTCAGTAAAAAAATTATTTATCTCAAATTTTATTAGACATTTCTTTATGTATTTATTATATGTCAAATATTTTATATTATTTAAAGATATAATCAAATTAATATATATAAATGAGAATAAATTTTAGTTTATAAGTCAGTTTTATAAGATTGAGTTAGATTCAAAATCCATTTTTATTATGATATAAAAATTTATTTTAACAAAATTATATTAGACTTATTATACTATTTTTCATTTACATCCTATAATTACGTATTATAATTATTTTATTATAATTATCTAGTTTCATATTAGAATTAATTGTTTCATTAATGAAACTCGAGGTAAAGAGACGCATATATTATTCTTAATTAATTAATTAAGAGGAAATAATGGGATGGAAAAGTACAAGTTAAGTAGATGAAAAGAGGTGGAAAGGGAAAAATGAGGGATAGAGTTTTGTTTAGTGATTATTTCTGTGTCAGTGAATCCTTAAAATATAGTGAGGATGGTTACGTATTTGTCAAAACATTGGCACTTGCGGTGGGAAGTGGGCTACTACTCTTCCTTCTCTCTCTATCTTTGAAAGCTCCATTTCACTCTTTCCCTCCCTCAATAATTCCAACCACCTGGGCTCCCTCTGATTGCGACACCCCCATTTTAAATTTCTCTAATTATTCCTATTATTTTCTCTCTTTTATTTATCTATAATTATACTAATTATTTTTCATCAATTATATTCTCACTAATCCACACTTCATTATTGCAAGATAATAGATTATTATGAATATTTTTAAGACAAAATGTTACAATTATACATATCATTAAAAAGAATGTAATAAATTTATTATAATATATAAAAAGTAATATTTTTAAAAAATAATCAAATTTTAACAATCATATATTAGGGAGAGATTAAATATTATTAGGTTTGCTAAATTTGTTGCAACATAATCATTTGCTGCATTGCTCTAGCAACCTAATAAATTTTTTTTTTCTTGTTAATAAATTCTAAGGTAAATGATAATTTACTCTATGAATATGAGAGACGATGTAAATTTAATCCTTAAAGAAAAATTTGATTATTCTTGAAATGTGTAAAAAAATTCAGAATTATGTCCTGTTACCATGTTTTTTACTGTTTTATCATTAAAATATAACTTTAAAGACTAATTTAACACTAAATCAAAGACAACATTGTCATTAGACTATTATATTGACCAATTTATACTTTTCAAATATTCAGAAACTAAATTAATTTTTTCTAGATCTTTGAAGGATCAAATTGATTTTTCTCTAAATTCTAAAATTGAGCATAGTATACATTGTAGTAGTGAAGGAAAATATTTTTAGAATAAGTTACATTAACATATTTAATGTTTTCTTGAATTGCATTTATATATATATATATATATATATATATATATATATTTATAATGGTTTCTCTTAAAAGGGTATAAATGTAAATATATTTTAGAAACTTAAGAAATACATGTAAAATACAAAACTAATGTCAACGTAAATTTTTAAAATAAAAAGAGAGATGTGTATAAAACTTCAAAATTTTAATATAATCCAGCCTTTAATTAATAATTAGTCTTAGAGTTCACTTAAAGTTGGAGTTTGCAAAAATCTTAAAATTTAATCAGAGAGTCAACTATAGTAATTAAAATAGTAGTAAAAACTTGTGAAATTGATATGACCAAATGTGATTTTAATTTATCTAAACATAGTTAAATTTAATTTTAGTCTTGCACTTTTTTTTTTTGGATTTTAAAATTTTGGAAAATAAATTATGTTTTTGTTAAATAGTGACATAAGATGTATTTGCTACATCATCACCCATTTTGAATAATGTTTAGATATATGTCATTTCATTAGCAAGTGGAATTATAAACTATGTTTTTTAAAGTAAAGATTAATTCTCATTTTGTTGCATTGGTGTGGCAACCTAATTTCATGTTGTTTTTAAATTGTAAGGTTGGGTAGGACTTCATAAAATATAAATATGTAATTTTAAAATTTATAACTTTTTTTTATAATACATATAATTAAAAAAATTATAAATATGTAATTTTAAAATTTGGAGTTGAAGATGATGATATCAATGAGTTGATATACATGAATGAATAAAAAAATGGTTGACATAGGAATTGGTTTAGAGCATTGGATTGTGTTTAGTTTGAGTTGAAGATATGTGCCAATTATTGAAGCTCTTGAGCCTCCACTAGATAATTTGTTTAGTGAGAAAGAACTGAAAAAGGTAAAAGGTAAAAGGGAAGTTGGCTTAAGTAGGTGGAGTTGGTTGACTGAGACAGCTACGTCTGATGGAGAAAGAATTCATTTTATTAAGGTAATAAATGACTTTTTATACCTCTAAAATTTTATAAAATTTAAATTAATATTTTTAATATTTTATTGAGAAATTATATTTTAGTTAAAAATAAAATTTAATTATACAAATGAGATATAAACTTTATAATTTTATCTAATTTTGAAAATCAATTTAATATACGTGATCAAATTTTTAGATAATTTTTATTATGACATTCTAAATTGAATTTAGACTTATATATGAGTAGTCTAATAACAATTCAATTGTGAATAGCTCAATAAATTTAATAAATTTGTTAAGATAAATTATGATATTATAACAAAAATGAACTTTAAACCTAATTCATCTTTATAAAATTAAGATAAAATTTGCATTCACTTTATATTCAACAGAATTTAATAAATATATTAATTTAATTTTAAAATTATTACATTTCAACTCAAACACCCCGACTCAATAAGATGAGGTTTGTATCTACTTTATATATATTAATTTGGGATTTCTAACACACCCTCTTCAAGTCAAAATGTCCTAACTCGAATGTGGACTAATATATAGATGATCTAACAATAGACCGATAGTAGGTGATTCAGTAAGACTTGATAAATTTGTTAGGATAAATTCTAATATTATAATAGAAGTAGACTTTAAGTCTAATTCATCGTGATAAAACTGATTTAATAAAAAAAAATTCATCTATTTTTATACTTGTATTAACTTTTTATATATTAATTTTATTTTATTTTTAATCGATATACGTTTTTCTACGCCTTTCTTTTACAAACAGTAAATAAAAAAAATCGGAATAACATGAAGGGGTGACTTAACATTTTCATTTTCATTAGGTGATATAAACATATTGACACTACTGAAAAGACCATCAATAATAGAGAACACAAAACAAAAATGAATAGAGCATTTTTTTTTAATATCTCAGCATAATAAATTCCCATATATGGTATCAATATGCATAAAATTAATTAATTTCATTTGTCGTGGACACCACTTTCAACTTATGCAGGTTTGCTTTATATTATTCTTTAAAAATATGTTTTATTTTTTCATTTTTTAATTATGTGGACTAGTTCCATATCTAAAGATATGTATTGATGTAGTGTGAATCAGAAAAATTAATCTTCAATTTTTCTAAGGGTAAAGACCAATTAATTTTATGATAACTTCAACTTGCCAAACTATTTTAAAATTGAAATTCTATAAATAAATAAATAAATAAATATTAATAGTAGTGAGTGGGTTGATACCTAGCTTCTATGTTTTGGTCAAATAGATTGACAAAAGACGCGTGATAACTCTCCACTGTGGAAATTAAAGCCTCACCTTCTCTTCATAAGGAAGGAACAAGTTTATTTTTCTTTTCACTTATATCTAAAATTTTTATTCATCTAATTCAAAATAAATCACAAAAATTTTAATCAATTTATTTTTTTAATATGTTAATTTTTTTAAATGTTAAAGAAGTGAAAATTTTAAATTAAGCTATATTTTCTAAATTTATTATTAAAAAATTATATATTAATATTTGATTGAATTTTAACGATTCTTCAAATTCATTCTAAAATAAATCTAATTTTAAAATCCAAATTTATTCAAATCAATGGCATGCTCAACCTGTCAAAAGCCACCAAAAGCTCAAACAATTTTGCTTTGTGTATCCTTTTAGGTTTTTTTTTTTTTTTTCTTTTTCTATCTTTCTAGTTTTCTTAAGTGAAGTTTGAAAAGAAAAGTAGATGAACTTTATAAGGAGAAATCATAATGAAATTAAGTACTACTTTTTAATGAATATTATGGTATAAAGTAAGTGTTAATAGATATTTTAATTTGTTTTAAATATAATATTTAACTTATTTTTAAAATCTGTTAAAAAATAAAATTTATATTTATTTATATTATATAATATGATATAAAAAAGTGATTATAATATTTAATTTAATTTTAAAATTAATTTAAATTTATATTTTATAATATAATTAATTTTTATTTTTAATTGATATAAAATTTTTTTAATATTAATTATTCATTTTCATAATTAAGTATTTATATAAATAAATAAATAAAATATTGTAGATAATAATGATATTTAGTGTATTTCTATTTATTTGGAGTGAAGAACAAATCGAAAAAGAAAAGAGATTAGAACAAGATATTCAACTTTTATAAATACATTTAAGATATAATTTTTATTGATACGAAAAAACTCTAGCACACTATTTAATTTACAATTATGACTTTTCACACAAATAAATATCAAAATTGAATTTGATACGAGATTAAGGCAAAGCAAAAGAAGAGAAAAGAAAAAAGAAAAAAGAAAAAAAGAAGATGAACTGCACTGTTGCTTTTTTCTATGTAAAGGAAATTAGGTAAAGCATAGTGATAGAGACACATTTTTTAAGCCTAAAATAATCCAACTTTGTCTTTGGGTTGTTATTTACTACTATTATGTTAGGTAAGCAAGGAGGGGTAACATCGGATAAATTTTCAAGAAATGAGAATATACTACAGCTATATAAGTGAATACGACTTCACATCTTATCCAAAACCTTAAGGTTACGGGTTTGTGTGTCTTTCTCCCTTATATACTATTCAACCTTCCCATTTCTATCTAATGTGAGATTCCAACTCACTTTGACCTTCAACATATTCATATCACATTTTCTGCTATTTTTCTGTGGCAGATTGCGCCTCAAGAACACAAACTTCTCCAAATAACAAAGTATAAAAACCAGATCTATTTAATTTATTTAAATAAATATAAAAAACAAATCTATTTAAATCATAACCAAAACAATATGTTTTTTTTTATATAAAAATAATGTTTAATTGTATTTGTGTCTCAATATTTCATCAAATCCATAATTTTAGTCTATAATTAATTTTTTTTTTGCAATTTTATTTCCTATATTTTATAAATTTTGTAATTTTGGTTCCTATTTTTTTTCATAATTTTAGTCAATATTTTTTTCTGCTATTTGTATCCCTTAATTTTTATTTTTTTTATTGGATAAATGACCAATAAATGTGTGAGGTAACAATTTAGTCATTGTAAGAAGAAATTTATATTTTAGTCCTAAAAATCCTACAATTACATCCTATTATTAAGTTTTAGGAAACTATTTTATTATTAAAATATAATTTTAAACACCAATTTGAATGTAAATTAGATAATATTTTATCATAAAGATATGATCTCTTAGGTTTTAATTTGACTTTTTTATAATCAAAACTAATTCATAATTTTTCACATTTTAAAGGATTAAATTGACAGCTTTTAACTCGTTTAAGGATCAATTTTTTTTTTCATTTTAAAAAATGTAACTGAAAAAAAAGGTTCTTTTATTCATATTAGATTATTGTTTTTCTTACCTTTTAGTAAATTATCTACTATCTTTCTAAGCTTATTAACATATGGATTTGAATCAGTATGTTTTTTTATTTATTTTTAAGGGTAGTTACGCCAAAATTGAATGGAAAGAAAAAGAAATCATAGTAAATTAGTTTAAAAGAAATAATAATTATACATACAAAAATACAATTTTTAAATATTATTTTTTATTTTAATAGATTAAAATATCTATTAATTTCAAGTTATGGAACAAAACATACTTTAATTATTCAACGTTAAAATTATGAATAATTTCAAAATTAAGAATATCTAAAATAAAAATAATAAACCAAAATCACATATTTAATAAAATAGTAACTTCCATTGTCCTTGAATTATTTTAGGTTTAATTTAATCCACATTATATATATTTATATATTTATGTTTACTTAATTACATATATTAGTATATACTTCAAAAATTTAAAATTAATAAAATGAAAAAAAAATTATGTTTTGATTGTAACTTTTATCCGTCCATCACTATTAATTAATATTATTTACTTAAAACGTAGTCTCCTTTTATGTAAAACATGATTATCATAAAGGTAATTTAAAATTTAAAGAAATTAATCACTTTTATTATTAAATAATTTAATCTATATTATATTTTATTTCTTCTCACTCAACCTATAAACTAACATTTTAACTTAATAACATATTAACACATTATCATTTATATTTAATAAATTTTAGTTTATTCTAAATTTAAAATTCATATACTTTTATCTATCATACTATATATTCCTTTATATATTTCTTAAGTATTTTATACAAGAATATATTACTAAAATTTATCCACAGGATAAATTTTTAAAATTGACTAATATTAAATATTTATATTTATCACATTTTTAACTTAATATTATAGATATTTTAATATATTATACAATCTTATAAATTCATATATTACAATATATTACAATAAAAAAAAATAGCCTTCTAATTGAAATAGTTTTGTTAAAGAAAGTCAATTCTTGCTCAAATAAAAATAACACCCAACTCTATAAGATTTTGTTTACTTAAATAATAAATAATGTATTAGAGTGATATTATTTTCAATAAAATAAGAGTTCTCTCAATTAAAAATGAATATTTTCATTCAATAATTCTATAAAATGTTTAAACTTTAAAACCATTGATCCAACATCATTTTAAAATATTTTAATAATTTAAAAATTTTCATTCTCATCTATTTGACTTTAGTATAAATCAAATTAATTTAAAACTTGTCAAATCTACATAAAAATTAAAAAAAGTTGAGAATCCAAAACCAAACTTCATAAAAATTAAAAAAAAATTTGAGAATCCAAAACCAAACTTCATATCTAAGTCCCAAATATATGGATACTTTTATGATGAACTCGTTAACATATAATTTCAAATGATAACATATAAATCAATCTATTATTACAAACTTAAACAATAAGTAACTTGAAACTTCACCATGTTAGAATTCCATTTCATTATCAAAACTCACAAATTAACAACATAAGGTTAAATAAAATCTGTAGTATATAATATCTAAAATTCTCATCTTTAACAATAATCATGTATAATTATCACAAGTTAACATTAAATTAAGTTTCTATTTATATACAATCAACAAGTTTCAATAATAATAATAATAATAATAATCAAGTTATTTCTCCAACATTTATATTGTCTACCTTAGGATACTATATTGATATTAAAAAATAAACTAGTTTTTTTTTTATTTATAAAAATAATTTTTTACTAAAAAATTTCTTAAAAAATATTACTTAAATACATAAGAAGTGCAACCTATTCTAAATAAACTCCAATAAAAAAAATAAACATATAATTACATTCATAAATTAAGCAAAACTTCACACTTTTCCTTGAATATCACATGCATGCATCTAATGTTTCACACACATCTTCCAATTTATAAGCATTCAAAAAATAAGAAAAAATAAACTTACCTTTAAACAAAATTTTGATAACCTGAACTTGTTATATTTTTTACTAACTTCATAAAGGAGAATTGAAATATTGAAATATTGAAAGAAATAAAAAATAAGATAAAAAAACTAATATAAAAAAATTTAGAATATAAATTTTTAAAAAGATATTAGTTTTATATAAATAAAATTTAAATAATTAAAATTTATTTATAACATCTTAACTTAATTAATAAAATAATAATTCTTTCTCTAATTAAATAATTTCTATTCTTATACTAACAACAAGTTTTTATAATATAGAAAATTAAAATTATGTAAAAAAATATTTAGAGATGAAAATATATAAAAATTTAGATTTTTTTTTTACAATAGGGATTATTAAGCCTAAAAATAATTTAAGCATTAATCGAATACTATTATTGATATGAAATAAAGTTAACAAAATATATAATATTCATTTTAATTACTTATTAGTTATTGTGTATGAAATGATTATTTCATTGAGAATATTTGAAGTTTCACACATCACTTCAAGCACAAAAAATGAAGTAAGATGTGATCATACAATAGTAATGGAAAGACACCTTCTTGAGTAATGATAATCTCACATTCTTAAATTCACACTTCTACACATAAGCCATTATTAAGGAAACTTAAAAGATACCATTTCATGTTCAAGATGTATAGAATATAAATGGATAGAATAAAAGGATAAGATCAGAGTAAGAAAATATCTTTCTATTCTGAATTTCCTTTTTGCTTTGGACTCACTTTAGGTTTAATAATAGTAAATTAATTACATGTAGATTTGGAGTAAAGCTTCCTCTTGTCATATCAAGATTAATTATTATTATTTTTTTATTCTAGTACTTATAACATTTTCACTTTTTGAGTTCGAATGAAGTATAAAAAAAATGCACCCATCCATTTTTCAAGTTTCTTTGTTAATTTCAATATGTCACGATTTGATTCCAAGAATTTGATGTTTCCAACCCCTTGATTTGATGATGGAAGTTATGATAAAACTTACTTTAAATTAATTATTGTTTTAAGTTGTAATCTTATAATTAGAATGTTGTAAGTAATTCTTTTATATTTGAGCTTGTGGAGATTAAATAAAAATACCATTTGATTGTGTTTCGTTCTTATTTGTAATACTTAATATTTTTTTAATAAATTAAAATATTTTTTAATATGTTAAAATATTTTTAAAAATTATCGAAAATATATTCTAAATATTTTAATCTATTAAAACATTATTAATCTATTAAAAACATTAAAAATATTTTAGAACTGGAAGACTTAATTTTTTAATCAATTAAAATATTTTTTTAATTCACTAAAATCACTTAAAGTGATTTTAAATTTTATGATATTAAGTTATAAATATCATGAATTTTATTATATATGAAAATATTTTAATAAAATTATAATGGTGTGAAAAATAATAAAATAAATTTAGTTTTTTATTTTTATTTTTATAAATAAAGAGTTACGTTATTTTTTTCACGTAATTATTATTTATTTAAATTTAATTTTAATTTTTTTTAGTATTTTTTAAATATATATTAAAAAAACTATGTTAAATTTAAGATCTAAAACATATACGAGAGAAGTTACTAAAACAAATCAGTTTGTTAAATGAATAAATAGTTGATTTTTTATCATAGATTTCTTTTTTAAATTTGAAAATAATTTTTATATTAGAATATTGTATAAATTATTAGAAATTTAAAGTATAATTACCTAAATTTATTAAATATTTTTATTTTATTTTCATAAAACTTTCAATTTTAATTTATTAAAATAAATAATATGTATTTAATTTATTAAAATAAATAATATGTATTGATTGATTATAAAATATTTATATCATATTTGAATGAAGTAAGGAGACATTTGAATTTATTTAAAATAAATATCCTTAAATTTATTAAATCAGATAAAAAAAATTGATGAAAAATAATTTAAATTTCTTTTAGGTAAATTTTTCTTCTCATACTTATCGCATAAATTTTGATAATGAACATAAATTTTATAAATATAAAATTCGGAACTAATCATTGTAAATCATGATTCAAGTATAAAATATTCTAAATAATTACATCATATTTATCTAACTACTACGTGTTTTACATATTAGTATATATAATTATTCTTCAAAATAAAGAAAAAGTAGGAATCTATTATCACAAGAACATAAAAAAGAAACTTAGATTATTCAAGAATTTTTTTACAGAGTCAAACAAAATAAAATTCTAAAAAAAATAATTTTTTTTGTCAAAACTTGGAAACTAACTTATAGTGAGGTCATCTTCATCATAGTATTGTAGGTTTTCTTTTCTCAGACGATAATTAATCTAGTGAGGAATCTTTTTATAAATCTTAATCTCGATTGGTGAGAGTTGTTTCTAAATATATTGTAAACTCCTATAGTAATGAATATAATTTCTTATTTATATATATATATATTAAATATTTATATGATTAATTTTTCGCTCTATTCCTACTCCTACTTAAATACTTGAATAGTATCCTATGCAATATATTTATTTTTATAATAACTATGAAACTAGAACCATTTATACTATGTGTAATTTCAAACTTAAATAGTAATTATATTTCCATTTTTTTAAAATTTAATTAACATTATTAAGATAATATAGTTCTTCTAATTTAAAAAACTTTCTAAGCAAAAGTTTTTTAACTCTAATTTCAACCATCCACCACCCACACAGACCATTCCTAGTCCATTGTTTCCTTTTTTTTTCTCTCTACTCTCCACTTTCCATTCTCCAATGTCTCCATTTACTCCCTTTGTTCTTAAAAGACTCAAATCCTATTTCTTAATATCACTCTTATGCTGGTCTTGTGTTGCCTTGTCTCCACTTTCCAGTAATATTATCTATTCTTTCTACTCTTTATCACACTCTTCCATTTCCCACATCATTTTTGGTGTTATGTTTTTGTGAGTTTGAGTCTTTTTCTATTAACGTTTGTTCTTACTGGAACCGGATACTCTTAACTTATGATTTTTATTGGTATGACTAGTTCTCGGCTGTTGGATGTTGATTCCTAATTCCGTGTACTTCTCGATCTGACAGACGAGGGTACCTGCGAAGGCGTTTCGACCCTCAAGTCAGCAATAGGTTCGAAAACAATTAATGTGTATTGTATAATTAGTTACCTTTCATTTATTACCCTTATTTATACTGCTTTCTGGATTGGCCTGTTTATTGGGCTAAACTTTGCTATTGGACCTTGATAACTCTGACTGGACCATTTCTTGGTGATACATTGATGATGGACCGGGATGTCCTCGACCCATATAGTACACATGTTTTAAGAACCATTCTTTTTTTAATAAAAGAGAAATTATAATAATTAGTTTGAACAATACCTCAATAATAAAGAAAAATAAATAGTTCAAGAAAAAAAATTAATTATGATAATAAATAATTAATTTCTATTATACAAGTAAATTTTTTAATGATAAAAATTCAATAATTATTTTTTTATCATAAACATTTTTTTTTTCTAAACATAGTATCAATTCAATTTTTTTCATAACTCATAACGCATTTTCAGATAGATGAACAAAAATGTATATCTGAATTAACACATATAGATGATATATTTTTTTTACTAAGGTATCTTGATTATTTAGTGATAGAGTAATTTGGTCAACAATTTTCTTCTAAAGCATATGTAAATCAACATCTAAATATAATCAATCTTGTTCATACACACTTAACTTGTGAACTATGCTATCCAATCTCCTAATCATTAAAGTAACAACTACTCTTAAAGTTACACTCCTCTTCCACCAAATTTAAAGAAGAGAAAGTCCAATGTTACCATGGAAAACTTGAGCTGTTTGGGAGTATTTGATTGAATTGCCTAAAATTGAAATTCTTCATCAACTACAATTTATAATCATTACAAGTAATTTTGTGATCTTATGAATATGACACTTCTAAAGTATGGTGATCTATTTGTTCAGAGTTTAAGAAAACTTAACTTATGAGATAGATTTAGGAAAGTTTAATTTGAGTTTAGATAAATAATTTTAAAATTTTAATAAAATCAAATATATGGATTAGTGTCTTGTTAGGCTTATTTGGGTCATATTGAACAAGATTATGATGAGTTAGGTTAGGTGAAATTAGTTTGAGATGGAACAAATTAGGTTAGGTTGAGTCGATTCAAGTTAAGTTCGATTAGGTCGGGTTGAACTTGATTGAGTTAGGACTAACTTATTCGAGTAGGTCTTAAAATATACAATTCATGTTGGGTTGAGTCAATAATATTCTAATCTCAAATTAGAAAATGACATGTCAACTGAAATTAGTGAAATAAATCTCAATTGAGATTAAGCCACATAGAGAATATAAAAAGAAAATACCTATATTTGAAAAATAAATGTTGGAGATCCCACATCGACTAGAGATAAGGCCAAAGTAAGCTTTATATAGTGGTGCAAACCTCACCTCATCAAGCCGGTTTTATGAGGATGAATTAGGCTTTAATCCACTACTAATATTGGTACTAATATTACTAATATGGTATCAGAGCCAAAGCTTATATCTGGCCTCGTATGAGTGAGGTAGATGTTAGTTTCTGATTCCAATTTCTACTGGCTTGCTTGAGACCATAAAGAGACTTTTGAAGCTTGCAAACCATTTTAGAATGAGGAAGAGTGAGACCAGGAGGAGGTTTCATATAGACATCTTCTTTCAAATCGCCATGGAGGAAAGCATTGTCAACATCTAACTGGTGTAGAAACCAATTGTTTGCACTAGCAACAGCTAATAAAACACGAACTGTAGTTGTAGTGAGCTTGATAACAGGAGAAAAAGTTTCAAAATAGTCAACCCCCTCTATTTGTGTAAACCCTTTTGCAACAAGCCTTGCCTTGTACCTTTCAATAGAACCATCAGATTTGTATTTAATTTTGTACACCCATCTGCATCCAACAATCTTTTTGCCAGGAGGAGGATTAACCAAACACCAAGTCTGATTCCTGTCCAAAGCCTGAAGCTCACTTGCCATTGCCTTTTGCCAACAATCTTGAGAACGGGCTTCTTCGAAAGAGGTAGGCTCAACATTTGCAGAAATAGAATGACAGAAAGAAACATGATTCATAGAACATTTGTCATAGGAAACAAAAGAATGCATAGGGTAAGGGGTAGAATGTTTTGATTGAGAAGCATAAGTAGTACCACAATAATACTGATCAAGATAAGCAGGCTTGTGTTTAATTCTAGAAGAGACTCTGGTTGGATAAGTAGTGTTTTGAACATTATCAATATCAAGAATAGTAGTGTTTTGAACATCATCAATATCAATAACAACATCAGTACTAGGCACATCAGGGATAGGAAGATAAGGTAAAACAGAAGGAAAATCATAAGGAGTAAATTCAGAAGAATTGAGACTAGGAGATATATTAAAATTTTCAGAATCAGAGAAATGTTGGGAATATGGAAATATATGTTCATGAAAAATAACATTTCTAGAGATATAAAAAGATTTAGAGTGAAGATTGTAAAGGATATACCCTTTTGTACCAGATTTATAACCCAAGAAAATACATTTAGAAGCTCTTGGATCAATTTTGGTTCTGTCAACAGTAAGAGTACTAGCATAAGCTAAACATCCAAAAGGCTTTAGAAAACCAAAGTCTGGTTTGTTTCCAAAAACAAGTTGATATGGGGACTGGAGTTTTAAGAAAGGAGTTGGTAATCTATTAATGAGAAAAACAGCATGTCTAAGAGCATATGACCAAAAAATGTTAGGAATTTTTGCTTGAAAAAGTAAAGCTCTACAGACATTTAACAAATGTTGATGTTTCCGCTCAACAATGCCATTTTGTTGAGGGGTCTCAACACAAGAAGTTTCATGAACAATTCCTTTAGATGAATAAAAATCAGTGAGTAAAAATTCTTTGTCATTGTCAGATCTAATTCTTTTTAAACGACAATCAAACTGATTTTCATGTAAAGTAATAAAGGTTTTCAAGGAAGATCTAACATCAGCTTTAGTTTTAAGTAATAAAATCCAAGTAAACCTGCTATAGTCATCAACTACAGTGAGAAAGTATTTGAAACCTTCAATAGAAGAAATAAAAAGGGGTCTCCATATATTAACATGTATAAGTTCAAAAAAAACTTTGGTTTTGGTATTACTGTTTGCATAAGGTAATCTCTTTTGTTTAGCATAAGCACAAACATCACATGCATCAATAGGATGAAAAGGAATATTAGGATATTGAGAGGATAAAACTTGGAGAGTTTTATTAGAAGGATGACCCAACTTCGTGTGCCACAAAGTACTATTATCATTATTGATATTGAAAACGGAAGTTTGTAAATCAGAAATGTTACCATGAACATTGGTATTATTTGAAGAAAAATTCAAAACACTTTGATCCAAAAGATGAAACAAGCCATGATCTTTCTTAGCGACTCCAATCATTTGAAAGGTAGACATTTGTAAGAGAAAACAATTGGTTTTATAGAACAAGATCAAATAATTAGTATTGGAAATGAGTTTAGGAATAGAGATTAAATGAACAGAAAATTCTGGTACATATAAAACATCATGCAAAATTATATTGCCAATAGTAATAATACCAGAAAACTTAGCTTCAACAGAAATATTATTAGGAAGCTTAATAAAAATAGGAGAAATAGGCTTAAGGTTCTGAAAAGCAGATTTAGTAGGGCATATATGATCTGTAGCACCACTATCTAAGATCCAAAGAGGTGTAGGAAAAGTTATACCTGAGGAAGCATTAGTGCATTGATGAACAGTATTGACAGAAGATGAAGAAGACTGAGATTGTTGAAGCAAGACAAGTAAAGCTTGGCATTGCTCCTTCGAGAAACCAAACTGAGAGAACGATTTATCTTCCTTTTTGACAAAAGAAGAAGATGCAGGTGAAGATTCTACTTCAACAGTAGAATTCCCCATTAATGAACTTTAGAAAGAAAAAAATCAATGAGAATGAGGATTACATTTCTGAAGGCGGAAGAATAACATCTGATACCATGTTAGTAACCAGAGAAAAGAAGGAATAAAATAACTTGTATTATTCATAGTTATCTCATAAACAAGCAGAAACACTTGTTTATATACAGAAAAGATAAAGATAAAAATAAAAACTATTTATTAGAATAATAACTATTAATTATTAAAATAAAAACAAAGATATTCTAATAATAACAGAGATATTCTAATATTCTAATATTCTAATAATAAAAAAATATAAAATATTTTAAATTTTTATGATTTAAGTGAAATTTGAAATTATTTAATTTTAAGTAACCAAATTATTAACATAAATTTCAAAAATTTCAATTTATTTCAAAAATTATTATTCAAATAACAAATTTTATCACAAAATGTTTAAATTTTTTTATAAAATTAACCTTTACAAATTCCTTATAAAAACAAAGTACAAGAATAATGTCTAGAAATGATATGACAGTCATATTGTTGAAAAATATGTTTAAAAGTTTTGGTGGGTTTTGTCCTTGATGAAAAGTATGTGGGTTTGTCCTGAAAAGTATTTTCATATGAGATGCCTTGTTCACATTTTGAATCTTTATGTAAATGATGGATTGAGAGATTTAAATGAGAGCATTTCAAGCATCCGAAATTTAGTGAGGTTTTCACTACAAAGGTTGGACAAAATTAAAAAGTGTTGAACTTGCAAGAATTTCACTTAAGCATTATTATCTTTAGATGTTTTTAAAGATGGAATTCAATTTACATTATACCAGAAGTTGTAGTACAAAAGGCTGCCTAAAGAACTTGAATTTGAGGTTATTCTATATCTAGATTATTTCAGGATTGTTGGTCCACCAATTTTTAAAAATTGGAAACTAAGAGCTTTTGTAAAGTTCCTAAAAATAATTTAAAGCAACTAATGAGAGAATTTTATACACATTTCAAAGTTCTCTTAAGTGATATTTTGCCAAGCTTAGAATATCAAATATTTCAAATTACATCTAATGGAACAAGGGAAGCAATTGAAAGTGGAATTGAAAGTGGAGATGGTGGAGTTGGGTTGTCTCACTTACAACCTACAAATACCTAAAACTATCACTATATTTTTTTATACTAATATGCTTTATTTAGTAATTATATTTAATCTTAATTATTACAAATCAAAATTAATTATTTTTATATTTTCCTTCATCGATAAATTTTGACACTTTTCCCCCCTTTTAGATGCTATAGGTGTATAAGACTTTGGGGGAAATTTAGCTAAACTCATTACCTAACTAAATAAAAAAAATTCAGTTGAGGTTAAGTTTAGGTTAAGTTGAGTTTCTATTTTCATTCTATTAAACTCAATCCAATCTAATTTATTTTTTATCGAGTCAGATTGTATAAAGATTCTCTTTCAATATTTCTCAACTTTTTTTAAGAATTCTTCTTCAATTTTTATCTCTTTGAAAATCTGAGAACAACAAGAGAAAGAGTGTGAAGATTAGATTAATTTTATCTAAACAAAATTTTATTTTGAATAAATTTTAAGTTTTCTTAATTTTTAAAGTACTTTTATCAAAATGTATAAAAATAATGATGAAAATTAAAGAAAAGTTTGTTTTAAATCTTTAGTAATATAAATAGTTTTGTATTAAGATCTTTTAGAGTAAGATAGAAAATCTTTCATCTATCTCAATTTGGGAAAAACTTGATTTGGAGGTAAGGGAAGCTAATTAAGTGTGTTTTTCTTGTATTTAATAAAATGATTATTAGATGTGAAAATATGAATTGAGTTTCGCTCTAGGATTACAATTTCATTTGACATATGTTTATTCGAATTTCGGAAAGTGACCTTCATAAAAGTTGTATCCCTAAATACTCATGATTTTTATTTTACGTAAGAATGATATGTATAACACAAGATATGATTTTTTTTTTAATTAAAGATTGAGGTTTCAGAAATTAATTTTATGAAATTACGAATCCTTTTTGAAATATTTTTGTTACGAATTTGGAAAAGTGTTCTTCATAAAAGTTTTATGACAAGAAATTGTAATGACAATGGTATCAACAAATTTTTTATGACAGTAGTGTCAATGAGATTGAGATGATAATGATTTTAATGAAATGAGATGATTGTATACTTGAAATGACTGTGTGCTTGAGATGAAAGTACTCTTATAAAATTATGATGGATTCTAAACTAGATTACGTATTATCTGAGTCAGATAATTATCAGAGGATATTATTTAATATAATTTTAATGTATTTATAATATTATTCGATTAAAACTTAATTTTAAATTATTAAAATATTTTTTCTTACAAACCCAACCCCACCATAATTTAAAGAACATTTGAACATATTAAAATAATTTTTAATTCATTATAACAACAAAAACCTTTTCAACATTTGCAAAAGCACTTAAAAAAAAACTTAATCATTTATTTTATGCAAGATCAACAATAGAAAAATCACTTACAATACATCGAACACATTAAAACCCAAAAGAAAAACAATGTCATCACCACTTACATCATCAATAAAATAATTGGAAATATCAAATTTTCAAACTCAATCTTATTCCAAGCTTTCATGATCAATAATTGAAACTTAAAAAGTCCAATTTAAACCTAAAATGAGTAGAATTTAAACTCTTTTATAAGATCAAAGTTTAAATCTAAAATATCAAATCTAAGCCAAAAATAATAAGTCTAAGTTAAATAATATAATGTTATAACAGAATTAAGCTTGATCACATAAATATATCTTATAATAAACTTTTTTATTTTTTCAAAATTTAGAATTTGAGGTACTTATTACTGTGAAGGGTAATCATCCTATGATTTATGTTTAGATAAATATGGCTCTCCATTTTCAATATAAATTACAAATCTTAAGAAAAGATTTAAGGAAATTATTGTATTACTAGACACAAAATCCGCTCAAAATTTTTCATCAAAAAATACATATATGTTTACCAGAATTAAAAGATAAATTGTTTTACCTATATAAGGATACTAAATTTTTATATTTATATTAAAAAAACTCATATTTTGTATAGAATAAATTTATAAATAATACTTAAAATTAATAAAAAATATAATTTTTTTTTATAAATTTTTCATTATTATTTATTAAAAAAATATTAATAAAAAATTATTTTTTATTATTTTTTTAAAAACATTTCTCATAAATAAATAAAAAAAAAATTTATAAAAGATTTATGAAATTTTTTTTACAAATGAATTTATAAAAAAAATTTATAAAAATAAATTTACGAAAAATATTTAATGAGTAATTAATTTTTTTTTTATACAAAAGTTAATAAAAAAATATTTTATAAATAAATAATTTTATTTCATGTTTACAATTATTCTATATTCCAAATTGTGATATCGCCATTGCGTAGCCAACCATTATAAAAGTCTCATTCCAACAACTGTTAAAGTTGCTCACAATATTTTTGTAATTACATTATGCATCTTTTTTCGTAATAGGAAAAGGCTTTAATCTTTTTTGTTTTTGTTTGAATGATTGATTATTTGGTTAAGAACGTATTGTTAGGCTTAGATTTGGTATTTCGGATCTACTTCAATGAACCACCTATCAATATTTAAAGAGCCGTTTTGGGTGTTGTGCACACTTTTATTAGCAAAAGAAACTTATTAATTAATAAATACCAACTAAAGAGAAGAAGAATTTTATTTTTTTAATTAGAACAAATAATAAAATCTCATAGTGCATCACCTATGATATATTTAAACATTTAATTCCAATGATTAATTATATATTGTTGGAATATCGGAAGCATATATGATGAAGACCTTTCTTAAGCGTGTCAAATTGGGAGAGTGTAAAATGAAGAGGTGATAGTCCCACCAATCAAAATGATTTAAAGTCCCTACCCATCTTTTTTTTTCCCACTTTATGAGAAAATTATGATGCAAGTTGAAGAATGCATAAACCCCACCAATGATTGGAGATGAGATTATTGGTCTTGTTGCGTACTAACCCTTATCTACTTCCTTTCCAACTTTGAGCTCATTATTGCGTCGAAAAGCACCTCCAAAGCTTCCCAAAATTTGTAGCATATGCATCAAATATAGTCTAGGAATTAAGTTATGATTATGTGGTTCGTGAGAAATTTACATTTATTATCTTTAGTTAAATCTTTAAAGTGTATGAGTTGGACAACATTCTTCTCCTACTCCACCATGCTTGTTCACACACCAAATTTTCTTCAAAGATGGCATATATAATGAACGACTTTTGTACACAGAATTTTTTACATAACAATAATATTTATTTAAAAATTATCTTAATCTTATTTAAAAATTATCTTAAAGAACTAAGTTAACTCATATTTATTTTCTTAAGTTAAGTCATGTTTTGAAATACGATTTCATGTAAAAGTCGTATTTTATAACACGACTCTGTAATTTTAATTTTTTTTTTAATGAAGTTGTGCTATCAAGTACGATTTCACTTTTTTTTTTAAATTGAAAAATTCATGTTTAATAGTACGATTTAACATTTTTTTTTTTAAATTAAAGAAGTCATGTTATTAAGTACGACTTTATCAGAAAAAAAAATTAAAACTACAGAATCGTGCTATCGACTTTTACATAATAAAGTCGTACTTCAAAGCACGACTTGACCCAAAAAAATAAATACAAGTCAACTTAACCTTTTCAGATAATTTTTAAATAAAAATACCCCTCTTATATAAAAAAAAGCCTATATGAACACATTTGTGGCCTATACAAAAATGTCCCTCTGATTTTCTTTCTCTCACCATCACTGTTTTATTTTTGTTGTTATATTAATATTATAATCTTATCATACAAAAATAATACAAGGAGTATCATGCAACCTTCCTCATAGTAACAAATAACTAGAGTTGTTTCAATTAATTCAGACAAAGCATATTTAAGTAAATTCAATTATTTATACTTAAGAAATTTAGCCATTTATGCACATAAAAGGAATATAATGATTATATATAATGATCTTATGTTATGATAAAAGAAAATGAATATTAAAATTTAGTCTATATTAATAGGTAGGTTATTATAATAATTAATTAACCGCCAAAACTGATTTAAAAAAAAGTAAGATTTACATCTCAATTATATATTATAATTCAATCTTAATTTTAATTATATGGGATTTTTCAAACATCTCTAACATGTACAACTAAAATAATGGAGGAAGATTTCTACAAGTTCTATCTACTTATGATTTGACTTGTACTGCATGTAATATGAAAGCAAAAATGTTGATCACCAATTTAATTACAATCTTATCAACATAGGTATGAAAAGAGGCTATGTCGTTATTTGTGCTGGTTATGGAGAAGGGAATTAACAAGTAATCAAGTGGTTTGAGCACTCTAATATTAATGGGAGAATAATTTTGTAAGCTTTAATAGAAAGAGGAATAGAATGATTTTGTAAGCTTTACAAATTGTATGGTGCTTTTTAAGTTAAGGTACCGCTTACACATAATAAGAATATATAACTTACTGATAAAAAAAATCATAACATATAATGTAGGTTTAATTTGTGTAAGTTAGTGCTTTTCTAATGAGCCAATCAACTTCATAGTGTTAATTAGTTAGTTTCCAATGCCTAGGCTTGGAATAGATTGTTAAAGTTGTCTTGGAATTGGGGCTAGTTGAGTGTTAGATTTCTAGGAAATTTTATCTACTGTCATAACCTCAAATTGCCAGGCTTCAATGCAAGAAAGTAATTGAAGATGAAGGAATAAAAAGTGATGAAAAATAATTTATAAAATATGCTTTTATTGAGTATAAAATAAGAAATATATTAAAATAATTTTTTATAAATTTTAATTTGATATTTATAAAAATTAAATATATTATTTTATTCTAAATTTTTAACTAATTTACATAAATATATATATTTATGTAATAATCGGTGATTTAACATAAAAAAAATTAAGTAATAACTTATATGGTAAAATATATTTTTATATTTAAAAAAAAAACATTTTTAGTTTTTGTAAAATAAATAATATATTAAAATAATTTTTATAAAAATTTTCGTATCAGTTTGATTTTTATAAAATTTAAATATGTTATTTTAATCTAAATTTTTAATGGATTGAATGTTATCTACGTGATAAATAGAAGTTTAATGTGGAAAATGTTCATTATGTAATAATAGATATATTTCTATATAATTCAATGACTCCTCCCTATTGTGTATTGACTTAACTTCCATCATCTCTCTCGGGGTCATTTATCAAATTCCACCATCCTATTGTTCGTCACGTTCACCACAAATCTACATTTGAGTGATTGGAATCACCTCCACTAAGAGCACCATCACTATAACCACTGAATATTGGTTTTAAAGAGTCGGAGAAGATCAAATTTTTGAGGGGAAAAATTTGACTCTTAAGGTGAGAGAGAGAAAGAAGAATATAAAGGAGAAGAAACATGTCAAAAATATAAAAATATATTATGCATTAGAACTATTAGGAGTGTTTAGAATCGAACCGATCCAAAAAAAAATCGAAAACCGATCCAAAAAACCGCAAACCGATTAAAACCGCAAGTTTTTAAATCACTTTAGATTTTTTTTTTTTTCGTGCGGTTTGGTTCGGTTTGCAGTTTGATATTTTAAAACCAAACCGAACCGAATCAAACCACAATTATTAAATAATATTATATTTATTTTTAATTTTATTTTGTAAAAAAAATTCTACTGTTGTATATTACAACTTTCATTTTGTTAAACGTATCTTAGGGTTCCTTACTTGAAACTCCCTTACTCTAATTTCATTATCTCATCATTAACTCTTATTCAAATCCATCTTCACCACATCATTTCACCTTCTATCTAATTATTCTTTTTATCCCAAATGATAACTTTTTTTTTTATTTCATTCACTCATTAATATGTTTCCTTTCTTATTCTTTCCTCTTTCATTTTTCATATTTTGATTTTAATTTCACATCAATTTGTCTTATGATTCATCTTCGATTTTCATTGAATAAATGTTCTATTATTTTCCGGTTTCATTTTAGGGTTTAGAATTTAGAGTTCTCGGTCTCAGTTTAGGGTTTATGATTCTTATTTCAATTAATTTCGTTTTTACTAGGGTTATTATTTTTTTTAGTAATATTCATCTGTTGCAGCTTATATTTTGTTAAACACATCTTAATGTCCTTTTACTTGAATTATTGTAATTTTATTTTCTTCTAACCCAATTGAGCACTTGGTTGTGGGTCAAGTTCAAGGTTTCAAAGACTAAAAATAGTCAATTATTAATAAAAAAATAAAATTAAAAATTAAAAAAAAACCGCAAAAACCGATTTAAACCAAACCGCTAAAATTTGTTTGGATTGATTCGGATATTTTTTTATTTCAAACCGAACTGCAAATAATTTTTATATTTGGTTCGGATATATTTTAGCGAAAAATCGAATCAAACCGCACCGCGAACACCCCTAAAGACTATCATGTCAAAGTTTTGTTTATCACATAAATAGTCATTAATATTCATTAGAAATTTGGTCTATAATAACATGTTCATTTTATAAGAACTAAACCAACATTAAAAGTTTTATAAAGACTATTTTAACATATTACCTATTTTATAAAGATTATAAATATATTTTTTTCAAAATATAAAAAAAATTATGACATGTAAATTATCATTTAATTTTTCACATCAAATAAATGTTTGCCATATAAATATCTGTTTAAATCTATTAAAAATTTGAATTAAAATAACATGTTTAAATTTTATAAATACCAAATAGACATAGAAAATTTTATAGAGATTATGTTAACATATTTCCTATTTTACAGGGATTAAAAATATATTTTACTCTTATATAAATGAATTATAATTATTATAATAGTATGTTATTAAATATATTTTTTGTTTTAGTATCTTACTAATTTATTTTATCTCCCTTTTTTAAAATAAAAATAATGTACCATATTACTATTTTACTCTTTTTTTTTTCTTTAATCTTGTTGTATATGGAAATATAAAAGGAAATATATTAGTTCAACTAAGAAAATATATTTTTCACATTGCTTGCATCAACCACACTGGGGCTGCAATATGGTATTAGAGTAGATTAAATCCTACTCTATTATCATTGTGTATTTCTTGTTTTTTTTCTTTTTCCATTGTATCCTCCATGGATTAATCTTTGAACTCTTTTAGTCCATATTACTTGCATCCTAGGGAGAACCTTGACATAGTCCTTGTAACACCATAGTCTAATGGTATCAATTACCATTCTTGAAATAGAAACATGAGATGTGCTTTACTTTTGAAAAAAAGAAGAAGTTAAAGTTCATTAATGGAAGGATTGATCCATCATAATAAGATGATCCTTTCTTTGATGCCCGAAAAATTTGTAATGTTATGGTTCTTTCTTGAATCATACTATCTTTGAATGCATAAATTTCTCAAAAGACCATCTATATTGATAATGTCAAAGATCTTTGAGAAAGATCTTAGAGAAAAAAATTTCAAAGGTGACCATTTTAGGATATCAAATTTGCTCTAAAAAATTCATTCGATAAAAAGTAGACAAAGGAGTATTTTTTTATTTTCACACTAACTTGAAAATTCTCTAAGAAGAGCTTGAATTGTTGAGACCCATTTTTTATTATTGTTATAGCACAAATGTATGTAGTTAGGATTCTATGAAAGTTGTGGCATGCTACATAGACTCTAAGAATATTATGTGTTTCTTAAAGGATTTTGGAGAAATTTATACTTTTGTCAATACTTAAATTTTTCTGATGGAGCCCTTCCCAAACATCAATTATGTCTTTTCTCTTATTTTTCAACAAGAAAGACAATTCACTGATCAAGAAATTACTAATGTAAAAGCTTTTCTACATACCATTAGAGGACAAAATATTTATAAATCAAGAGGCAAATGGTGTAAATTGAAAAGCTCAAGATAAAGGTAGAGCTAGAAATTCAAACCAAGAAAAGTAGTGAACTTACTACCACAAGACAAACTCATCATTGATGAATGTTACTCTAAACATGACTATCCTCCATGGTACAAATAAAGAAGTGAACAAGTTGCTAATAGCATTACCACATGCAATGATATCCCTCCCATAAATGTTGAAGTTAATAGCTCCACAAAACTTAATAATCAACGTAAGCTAACCAGATAAATAGTTTCGTTGGTGAGTCTTTTTCTCAAGAACTAGAAAAAGGGTAAGAAATCTCAACATTCTTGAATTCTCAACATTGGTGCCACTGACCATGTTACTTGCATTACTACATATCATTTGGTTTCTATGAAATCAAACAAATTTGTGTAAAACTTCCAAATAATATTCATGTTATAATCTGTCATGTTGGAACCATTCAATTTTTTGAATATTTCATCATTTTTCATGTATTTTACATACCCGATTTCACTTTTAATCTAATATCTATTCAAAAACTCATTGAGTCATTACATTGTCAACTAATTTTTTTCCCATAAGACTTACCAAATACAAGATGTTTTTACATCAAGGATGATTGATCAAGCTGAACTCAACAATGATCTCTACTATCTGGATAAATTTGCTCTCAATCTAGTGGTAAACTCTGGCTGATAATAGCAAGCAACATCAAGAGTAAATTCGACATATGACATCTCAAACTTGGGCATCTAACAAAGTTGCTCAAAATATTTGTAAATTTTTCCCTTATATACATTTGAATATTGGTACAATTTGTGATACATATCATTTAGCCAAACAACATAAACTTCCTTTTCAGTACAATAATACTGTTTCATCTCATATTTTGAGCTTACTTCATATTGACATTTGAGGACGGGGACCTTTGGCCACCCCTTCCATTCATGAACATAAAGACTTTCTCGTAATAGTGAATAATAGTACTAGATTTACTTAATTTTTTCTAATGAAAAATAAAGGTGAAATAAAAAATTTACTTGTCAATTTTGTTATGTTTGTTCACAATTAGTTTAATACTCATCTCAAAATAGACAAAAATTTACATATAATAATTTCTATAACAAAGATGGTATCATTAATCAAATTACATATATTGAGACACCACATCAAAACATTGTTGTAAAAAAAAGTATCAACATATTCTTAATGTCATACCCAACTTACTTTTTTTAATAAAACTACTTTAGATTTTCTAATTCTATTTATATCCCATGTTATACGTTTGATAAATAAATAACTTATTCTTATTTTTTATAACAAAAATCTTTTTAATTATTACATGAAAATTATCTAATTTGGTTGATTTGAAAGTTTTTTTTTCTTTGTTAAGCATTTCTTTCTAGAAATAATAGATTCAAATTTGATGTTTAAGTCAGAAAGTATGTATTTCTTATATATATAAATCTAGAACATTATATTTCATGAACATTTAATTCTCTACATTCCACTCAACAATGAAATTCAAACTAATATAATATTATGGTACAAGGATTTCAAATTTTTTTTTCGAGTCTATTATTTAACCCAACAATACTTTTCTTATTTGAAGACTTGTTTAATTTAAGTTTTATTTTTAAGTCAAAAAACATTAAAAAAAAAAAAAAAGAAAGAAGGAAAACTCATATCTTTTTCTGTCTTTCGGTTTGAATATACTTTACGTTTCATAACTCAACTAAAGGTTTATATTTTTATCGTAACTTGATTAAAAGTTTCCTTACTATTGACCTAAATTTCTTGGAAAGCTTATTTAGAAATTTCATTTTACTATATATGGAATCTTCTATGATTGGTAAGGAGTGAACAAGGCATGGAATGTGAACAACACCTAATGAATTTGTGAGGCATTTTACGATTCCATCACCTGTTCATAAAATTTAAGGTGGTGGTGAGTCATTACCCAGTTCCATGTATATCTATAACGAATGCTTCTGCACTGCATTACAAACCACTCATTTGATTCAACACTCAAATCTGAGTAAGAGGTGAAAACAAAATGAACGCTTGCATTTTCTTATATCCACCAGTTTATATATATAAGAGTTCGAAATTAATCTACATCACCATCCAAGAAATGAACCATGCATGTGATCCCATGGCTTGTCCTTGTTGGCACGTTCAACCATGCATACTCAGTCAAATCAAAATGATAAAAGATAATCAATAATCAAATATAAAATATAACAATAATATACATATATCTGTTTTTTTTTTTAAGATATTCTAGAATATTATTGAATATATCATATTTATATATAGGATGTCTTTAACATATTATAAAATCTTAAAAAAAATTATTTATACAACATTTTGGTATAAAATAATGTCACATAAATTATATAATGGCATATTTACTGCAGGAGAGTTCTTTCAACTCACTTTCTCTCTTAATTTTTCTCATATAACTTTTTATTCACTTGATTGTGAAACTATCTTCTATCTTCTGTAGAGATGAAGTTTTATTTGGAGTTATGTTTAATCTTTAGTAGAGTCAATACCTGGGCTCAAAAATATAAGATGATAATTGTTCTACGCAGAGAGGTCATCCGCAAAATGATGAAAATCCGATAAGAACAGCCAAGTTTTCGAATTATGATTCACAACCACAATTCCAGCCGTACGTAATATTGCAGCTTTAGAGGTTTTCAGAATCGAATGGTGGTTGAAATTGTGGATGCATTAGCTGCATTGTTTCACAAGTTTTAGTGGTTTCGAAGTTTTGATATTTTTTTCATACTTATAATAGATAAAGCTGACAAAAAAACCCAACTAAATATGTAAAATAGGATGAGTTTTTTAAAGGGAATGAAAAAATAGGATGAGTTAATCATTAAGTTGATTTTATGAGATATTGAAAACTACGTTGCATTGAGTAATGATATATATTCTATATATATATATATATATATATATATATATATATATATATATATATACCAAGCTCGTACACACCACCCAATGACATCATCATCTTCAATCTGATCTTGAGTTTGTGGTGCTAATTTTAAACCATATTCTAATGGCAATCCTTATGCAATGCACATTTTATTTGAGTTGCCAGAGAAAATGAGGTGCACAAAGTATCTCTGACATATAATGCAGAACCACACACTGATACCACTTTTAATGTTTAGAAAAAAAAAGTTAAGAAAAAAAATCTTTACATGTCACATTATTTATTGTAATAACTTCCCTTCACAATATTTATACATCCATATATCATATTTAAATATTTTAATTTACATCACTTTTATCACATCATACATTATAAATTACATTATAAATTACATGTCTTTTGAAATTTTGAAATTACTAACATTATGTTTAAATTGAGAGATTAAAACGTGTATTACAGATAATATATCATATTCTTAATTAAAATATAATTTGATTATTTTTCATTTAAGTTAAAATTATTAACAGTTCTACAATATCTAGATTTTTTTTAAGTTTCAAATTATGTTTTCAATAATTTCCTCGTCAACTTTTTTAGAAAAAATTTACGTTAATAAAAAATAAGATTGAATTATAATATATAATTGAGATATAAATTTTATTTTTTGAGCTGATTTTGAGGTGAGTTGGACCTGTAATCATCTTTTACATGGTATTAGAGTCTGGTTAACAAGATTATGGGTCTAAATTGAATCACTTGTTAATATACTAAACTCTAGATAACATGTTATTGAGCACGAGACCACTTGTTAATAGATTATAATTCCTTTCTACATGGTTTGAGGAATCCTGATTGTTAACAAAGTTGTTAATGGGTTACTATATAAAGCATTGATTGTTAACCAGGTTGTTGAACCTAAATTGGTTTACCTGTGAAAGAATCACGTTCGAATCGAGAAAGTCTCCTTAACAAAATAAATAAAGTATAAATCTCACTTCTTAAATCAATTTTAAAGGTAAATTAAATCTATAATCACTTTTTACAAACTTTTCACCACTTGATATCTTATTCAATATTCAATATGATTTTAGTTACTAACAGAACATAATATCTATTGAATCCACTAAAACATAACTATCATACTATAATACATAATACATAAGTACTTCCCTAATACAATATTGTCATTTTTAGACCATTGTGTTAGGCTAACTTACTTTTACACTAAATCAAACATAATTTTATATTAAAATATTCTTGTTTGTTAATCTATTCAATGTCGGAATAAGATTTGCTATTAATGTTAGTATTTCAATTTTTAGAATTGGAAGAAAAGCAATAGCAAAATCAAAAGAAAAGTATGTTGTAACCTTGTGCTAGTTGTTGCTTTCTGGAAAAAAAAAATGATAAATGGAGAGCGCAATATAAATAGGTCTCTATAAATTAAAACGTGACGTTAACATTCTATTATTTTTTTTGATGATGTAAAAACTTTGCATTTATTTATTAACTAATTTTTCATATCACTGTAATATACTATAATATACTAGATCTAGAACTCAACAAAATTCGTAAATGTTCCATTAATATATCAAAGAAGAAGAATATGCAAGAATTGATGGTGTGACATTGTTATGATACTAATTAATTATGAACTTAAAATGACTTCTTAACAAAGACGTACTCATTTGACACTTTCATACATAAAGCACACGTTTTGAAATTCAGGAGAAAAGTCTACACAATCTCCCTTGAGGTTCAACTCACTTACCCTAAAGGCAACCTCCCTCCGCTCCACCAATCATGGTGGCTTGAGGAAGACAACACAATATAAAGTAAAACCTAAATAATACTCCTTCCCTCACTTACAACACTTTTTCAAGAAATTGCTTCTTACTTTTTATAATAATATTTTGTAATTAAATGATGTAGTGATTTAAAAAAATATATATTAAATAAAATTTTAAAATAAATTAAAAAAAAATCTCTCTTTTAAGCTTTTCACCTATACCCAAGTCTCATTTTAATTTTTATTTTTAATTTTATTGAAAAAAGATTATTATTTTTAAAAGGGGTAAATTAATTAAAAATATCTTTGCATGCACCCATGGTTTTATACTAGGGTAGGTTGATTCAAGTGCAAAAAAAACACATTTTTCTTTCCTCCCTTTTCCCCCCACTAACATGAACATATATATATATGCCTCCTTCCCCCTCTTTCTCTTCAACCAATTCCTTCTTCTCTCTAAGAAAATCTCATTCAAATCTCTTTCTCTCCCTCAAAAATTCATAAACTTGAAATGGAAAACAATACACCGGTGATTGCAAAGAGAGTGTGGAACATAATACGTGTGGCCTTCTTCATGTTGAGAAAAGGCATATCAAAGGGCAAGCTAATGATGCACCTCAACGACGTCCTCAAACGCCGCAGCAAACTCGCCGGCAAAGCCATCACCAACCTCATGTTCCACCACCACCACCACCACGCCGTCTCCGGCAACGACCTCCAGTTCTCCACCGCCAGGGAGTACGAGTTCAGCTGCAGCAACACTCCCAACAACTTCTTCGCTGCCATTGGCAACAGCAGCAAGCGCCACCGCCACAACTCCTTCTTCACCTGCGCTCACGCGCCCCCCACCGTCGATGACATTAAGGGTGTCTTGGAGATGCTGAACAATGAAGCAGTGGTGGAGGGGTCTCCCGCCGCTGCACTCCCTGTGGTGAGGCAGCTTAGGGTTACGGACTCTCCGTTCCCGCTTCCTGGGTACGAGGATGACAAGGACAACCAAGTTGACAAGGCTGCGGAAGAGTTCATTAAGAGGTTCTACAAACAGTTGAAGAAGCAAACTTGAGTTTCTTTCTTCACAAATATTATTAATTTTGATATCTATGAACGTAATTACTCAAGCTAATTAGCAGTTTTGGATGTATTTCATCAATGATGATAATATAGAATGCATGTAGGTTATTTGCATTCAGGAATTTTGTAAGTTTAAAACTAGTTGTTTCTTATATATGAACAATAAAAGTAAAGTTAATGACTGAAATTAACTCCAGTATATGTTTCTCTTCAATGTTTCCAAGTTTTTGAAGGAGCTTATGTCACCTGCATGATAATTAACCTTGCCCTATCTGGTTTGAAACTCTGCAAATGATTCCCTATCAGCATGAACTACTGAAAAAACAAACTTTGGACGTGTCTAATTAATGGTTTTATATACATTAAACACGAGCATGTGCTTATCTTTCTCTGTTAATTAGTTGAAATAATATATACAATGATTAATGGAATCTTCCCTATAGAGGAGGTACCCTCTTGTACTCAAGGAATGTTGAATCTCCTCATTTAGAAAACTGATATTATTAGAGTTAATAATAGAATGAGTTATTTGACTGTCAAAATGTATAATGACAACATTTGGTGACAGAATCATGAGTAGAGATTTGGAGAATTTGATTGTGTAAATGGTGAGTGTTATTTGGTTTAAATAAACTGGCTTTAACAGCAAGAGCAGCACTAATGTGAAAGTGAAACCATAGCTGGCCCCCTCCAAAATATTGCTAGCTTTCACAACTTTTTCCTTCTTTTGCTCCCTCTTTTGCTTTTGCTTTTGTTTTTGTCATTTAAAAACTTTTAAAGTTTCATGACATACCACTTTTCTACTGCTTAATTTAAGCTGGTTTACTATGAAAAGAAGGTTTCAAAGCCTCCACGGGAAGAAAAAAGAGTACCCATACAAGTCACAACTTTAGTTGGTGCTGTTACCAAATCATTATTTTTATCAGTTAAATATCATATACCATCTAGAACAATCAACTCAATTTTCATCTTAGTGGTGAATTAAAGCCTGTGCATAATATATGTATATTGTTGTTCCAACAAATTATGTAAATATGTCAGCTTGATCGATCAGCTATTAAAAACTATATAAAATTCTTAGTATAATTAGAAAGTTATTAGAAAATTGATAATTTACATCGGTTATTTCAAGTTATTTACATCAGTTATGGAACCGATGTAAATAAGGTCGATGTAAATTTAAAAATAAATTTACATCGGTTCTAAAATAACTGATGTAAATTTGCTTCTAGATTTATATTGGTTGTTTCAGAAACCGATGTAAATTTGTTTTTAAATTTACATAAATTTGTTTCATATTTGATTCCAAGAATACACCAGAAGAACTTTCCGACCCCATTGAATTCGAAATCCATCTAGAATCTCTTGGTTCAGTCTCATCCCATTTGTCCATTCCACAATATTCCGACTCATTATCCAATTCCAAACATATCATTTGACTAATCCCTGAACAACAAACAAACATCATGCAAGCTATTCAGCTTAAAATGTTCGTCCTCACAGAACAATGAATATTTCAAAGCGGGAAAAACACTTCCCATTGATGAAAACAATCAATAAAAAAAAACTACAGAGAACATACACAATCCTAAAGCACAGCCAATATAACTCTACAAGAAATCCCAAAGCTACAATAAATTAGCACGGAAAAAACAAATAACCTACCAATGCAAGTCCAAATTATAATTAACTAGTCATAAAACAAAAAAGGTAACTACATCCCTATATTTTTACAACCACTGAAAATGAGTATAGCTAGAGTTCCATCAAGAAGAAAAAATGAAAACGAACTACAGAAAATGTATCTTAAAAAGTAAGAACACGCCATAGAAGAGAGAGAGAGAGAGCTAAAGTGATAGCAGTGAGAGAAAAGTGAATTGACCAGAAAATTTGTTAGGGGAAACCCTAACGGTAGGATCGGAAGACATGGTACATTTGACGATTGCGATATCGGAACCGAATAGTGCGGACATTGGAGTATCGGGAATGATAGAAGGAGTGGCGGATTTGTGAGGGTACAAGCACAAGAGAGCACCAATGATCGCCGCGGCCTGAGAGACATAGAGGATGAATGTGAAATGAGAGGGTTTAATACGGGAAAAAGTTAAGGTTATGAAACACATTTAGATCGGTTCTTTGAAGAACCGATGTAAATATGTACATCGGTTCTAAATGAACCGATGTAAATATGCGATCATCTTTTCTTTTATTTATAAAAATACCACCGTTTTCATATTTACATCGGTTTACCTAATAACCGATGTAAATTTAACGATGTAAAATATATTTTTTCTAGTAGTGAGTATGACATGAAAATTATAATTATTTTTGTCCAATTTCAAACTGATTGTCTTGAGAAAATTGATTTTAGACCAAAAGTTTCAGACAATCATCATAGTTATTTTACACTTTGAACATTAGCTCAGCATTGTTCATATTTTGTCAAATAATAGTTCTCACAATGATTAACATCAGTGAAATAGTATGAGAGAATTAGTTAATGATTTGAAAGAAGAAAAATAGCAGCTGTATGAGACTATTAGATTGAGTTAATTAAGAATTACTTTTAGAGCATTACAAAGATTCCAAATTAAAATGTTGATTTCAGTCAATATATAATAACTATATATATATATATATAGGTGGATACCTTGGATTGCTTTTTATTGCGGACGAACATGGAAATCAAAACTAGCAAGCTACTTGTTTCAACTTTTCTTTACTTTTTTGACAAATTTTTCTATAAATATTTTTAAGAAATAAAAATAAAATTGTTCATATTAAAAATAAATTTTAAGTTTAATTTATATCTACAAAATCGGTTTATAAAATGAGATTTATGCTCATTTAATATATTTTTACATCAAGACCTCTCAACCCAACGTGAATCTATATATATTAATGAGTGATCCGATAGAGATCTGATAATGGATGATCTAATAAATTTAATAATTTTGTTATGATAGATTCTGATATCATATTAGAAATGGACTTTAAGTCTAACTCATTCTTATAAAACTGACTGACTCATGAAGTGAGATTTATATCAATTTAATATATCATAACATATCATATTTGCACTCAGTGAATTGTACCATACAATAAGTTGCATTAAGCAAATTTTTTTTATAAAAATATATGTTGAATGTAAATATAATATATTTAACTGAAGATGAAGAAGAGTATCATGTAAGTGTTTAAAAAAACGAGTATATATATGTATTATTTCTTTTATTTATATATAAATTGTTTGAAACGTGTGAGTTTTGGTTGATTAGAGAAGAAGGGAAAAAGCATGATGATGACATAAAAGTTGATGATATGAAGTTGACTATGGCGATCTAAAATTCCACATGACGAAAAACAAGCACTCTCCATTTCTTCTTAAAAGCTTAACGCAGCCATGCTTTTTTCTGAAACCCCTTTCAATAATCTTCTTCTCCTTTTTCCATTCATTCAAACTTCAACTTTCTAATATATAGTTCTTCAGGACAAACAAAATTTAAATTAATCAGAGCGAAGAATGGACTAGTTCTCCTTCTCAACATTATTTCTTCACCCAATCATTAGTCTAATTAAGTTTTTATGTTGTAAAAAATATTCCCATTTTCATACTCTCATAAATTAAAATAATAATAATAAATGTTAATATAATATTTAAATTTGTTTTTTCTTGCTCCAATATAAACAGATAGTAAGTGCTTGAAAAATGTGTGTGAATTGAAGGTGGTAGAAAGTGGAGAAGGTGGGTTGGGAAAAGATGTGAATAAAGAAACAAAAACTCATTTACTTTCATGCTAAGTTTTCTCCATTCAATTATAATATTCGAATCCATTCATCATCTAACTTCTAAGTAATTGAATCCATGAGAAACATACTTACAATGTGACACATTCATAAAACTCAATTAAAACTCATAATTAAAACTTACTAATATCCCTTCATTTTAAATTCTAAATAAAAAACTAAATTAGGAAATTTTATAATTATTTTATGATTAACATGAAACTTTATTATGTTTCTTTTTTAATGTACAAAAACACCGCAAAAAAAATAATAATTTATCAGTATATCAGAGAAATATAACATAAATAAAATTTTCCTATATTAAATTTAAAAAAGAAAAGCACAAGCCAACACAAGTACAATAGCAGTGAAGAAGACAAAAAGTTACAGTAATTCATTGCCAGAAATATCAATATATAATCGGAGAAACTTTTTGTCATATTTCGTTTATAATATTTATTTATGATTTCTGACATATTTTTAACTTTTAAATGTTTAGGTATAATGAATATGTAACTGTTCGAAACTTATAAAATATTTAAAGTCTCAAATCAAATGAGTATTTTTCATGTCTTCAAAAAGCTGAATCTATTAATTCTATTTATAACCCTAAAAAGTTATATTTTAGTTTTCTAAAAAAATCGTAGATTTTAATAATTACGTATTATTTAAAATTATGAATTTTCTTAGTAAGTTCGGATCATTAACGATCTAATTTGGGTTCGTAACTAGGAACCCATCCATAAAAGATCTTTTAGTTTAATAATAAATTTTATCATCATTATTAATTATTAATAATAAGGTTAAATATATTTTTAGTTATGTATTTATCTTCAAAATTATTTTAATTCTTTAAAAACATATGATTTTAATTTTTTATTAATTTTATAATAGTAAATAAATATTATTAAATATCATATTAAGTATAAAAAAATAAAATCATATATTTAAAAAAAAATATTAAAGGATTGAATTAATCTCTCTAAAAATATAAAGGCTAAAAATAATTAAAAATAAATAAAAATTATATAATTAAATAGATATGATTTAATACTTGGACTAATAATAATTCAAACTGGATGGAGAAGCCCAACTCATAAAAGGTTAACAGCCCATAAAAAATTTTAATAAAAAAATAAAGCCCATCAAAAAACTATAATTAAAACGCCCACCGTGGGGCTCGAACCCACGACCACAAGGTTAAGAGCCTTGCGCTCTACCAACTGAGCTAGACGGGCAATTGATAAATGTTTAACATATTTAATATTTATTTACTACTTTATTTAAATAAAAAATAATATTAAATTTTTCTTCACAGTCTTGATAACTTTTAAATTTTCTTTTTCATCATTACTTTTATATTTCTTTACATTGAAATACTTTCTTAAATTTACTTTTACTTATTTATTTGTACGATTAGGTTATTCTAATTAATTACGAAATTTAAAATCCGTGTTATTAAATATATATTTTTTATTTTCTAAATAAAATATTAAATATAATTACATCAAAAATGAAAATAATAATTAATTATATTTTTAATTGAGAAATATTTAATAAAACTAAACCTATTAAATTTATTAAGTTTATTTTTGTAAGGAATAATAGAAACGGAATATCTATGTGAAAAAAAAAGTAGAAAATATGAATTATATAATAATTTAAAATATTTACTATTATTATTTAATTTTAATTTTAGTTTCAGGTTTTAAATATATTTATTTATAAGGATTATTATATGTAATTATTATACGCTTAAGACTTCATATAATGTAATATTTTTTTATAAAATTAGTAACACATGATAAATAAACAAATATACATAATAAAAATTAGTTATTTAAAAAATATTTCTTTTATGTTTTTATTTTATAGGTTTTTAATTAATACACGCTACTTTAGAGATGTTATTATTATTATTTTATCGTTTCAAGTAATTTCATAAAGCCAATGCTATATACTTTAAGAAAATAATGTAAACAACAATAGTAATAATAATTAATTAAAAATATTATTCTCCAAGATCTGATTTTTCTAAAAAATTAAAAAAAATTAAAGTGTCCTATAATTTTCATTATAAAATACTTAATATGTTGTTATTGGAAAAATGATAAGATTGTAATTGACTGTAAATTTAATAGGGGTATATTATTATTATTATTATTATAAATCATCGAAAAACATTTATGTGTTAAATTTAATTACATATTTCTCATAAAAATAATTATTTATGTAAGGAATAAGAATGAATTCAAAAATGAAATAAAATAATTAAATTTATTAAATTAATAATTTGTATAGTAATGCATTTTTAAAAAAAAAAAAAAAGAAAAAGAAGAAGAAGAGGAAAATCAAAATTATTTCTAACTTTATAAAAAATATGTTATAAAAAATATTATTTCAAAATATATACTTTAAAGGCTATTTTAAATCAAATTTATGTACTAGATAATTTTTTTATTAAATTTTTAAATTTTTTTTTTATATTTATTCCAAAAAAAAATTATTTAAGTCAATATGATTAAAAGTAAATTTATTTTAGAAAAATTTTATATAACTTTTTTATAATAACTCATAATCTTACTTATTTTAAATTTTTTCACTTAAAAATATTTTTATTTGAAAAATAGATTAATATATCCTTATAAAAATTATGTCTTAAAAAATTAAAATTTTCTATTAAATTGAAATAAAATAAATATATATTATTCATTTAATAAAAAATATATATAATAAATCATAATTACTAAATAATAGATTGAAATTTATAAATAATAAACTAAAAAATAATAAATTTTAAATTTAAGTAAAATATTATTTAAAAAAATAATTACATAATATAAAATTATATCATAATTATAGAACTTCTAAAGTGACACATATATTCTCATAATTTAATTAAAATACATATCTAAAATAGAATATAAAACTTTTTATCCATTACATATATATATTCTCATAATTTAATTGAAATATATATTTAAAATAGAATATAAAACTTTCTATCCATTACATATATATTCTCATAATTTAATTGAAACACATATCTAAAATAGAATATAAAAATTTCTATCTATTATACATGTATAAAGAAAAAATCATATACTCATAATAAGTTTCTACGAATATAAGAAGTAAGATTATCCTGTAAATTTAATTCTTTAAATAAGTGTCTTTGTAATGTTCTCATATAGTTTTATGAAAAAGAATATAATAAACAAAAATTAAACTTCCTTTATTTCTAGATCTTCTAATAATCAAAAAGAAAAAAAAGAAGGCAATTTTAACACTCCAATCCTTCTTAAACTAAAACATAATCACCTATAAAAGAAAATGAAAAAATTATTTTTATTATAATCTAATTAATTTTGTTTAAATAAATTTTGACTCAAATTTTTAACTTTTGAGAAATTAAAAAAAAATTATAAAAATCTTTAAATTTATAAATACTATAATATTTCTTATAAAATGAAAGGTATTATAGGGATGCATAACAACAACGAAAACCCTAATGACAAATAAATTATAATACACAACAAAGTATAATCACACATAATAAAAAATATGTAAAACACTTATGATATCATAAAAACATTCAACAACACAATTAGATTATTTATACAAATATAACAAATATACATAATGTTTAAACAAATTGACTTATTTTGATACCATTAACACTTTTCTATTTTTAATAATATATTAATTTTTTTTAATATCTTAAATGATCAAACATATTTAAATTTTCACATTGTCATTGTTATGTCAGTGTTGAAATTTTTCAATAATTAAACATAACTTAATTTTTAATATTGTCATGTTCAAGTAGATAAAGACAAATGATATTGTAGTAACAAACATGTATTTCAAAACAAAACGAATATAAATTATTGTTCATAAAATTAATTCATCATCATAAATCTTAATATATATCTTTCATATATATATATATATATATTTATTTATACAAAAAAATTTACACATAAAAAATTACTATTATATATTATCACAGGTACACTCTTAATATAGTCTGAAGAAATCTTGAGAAGCAGTTAATATTAAGAAGTCTGAATGTATTTGGTCCGTGTAAATATATTTTAGCGCTGATCGTGAGGTCGATTTACATTCAGCTCCTTCTACAAGAACCGTCTCGCCGTTGCCATAACCCATAACTTCGACACCTCTCCCCGGACCCTGATCTTCTTGGAAAAGTTCGGGTACACACCGGCCACATATCGGTCTCTTATGTGTATGTGATGACGTCGTCGTAGTCACAGATCCTTTCCGATTAGAATTATTCCTCTATTAGAAATAATTAATTTTAATTGATAAAAAAACATTTTATTCTATTACATTTTATAACATATAATTTACATAAATTAAATTCCAAAGTTTTAATAATCACAATTTACATACCATAATTCTAAAATTAATAAAAATATAAAATAAATTATAATTTATCAAAATTATTATATTAATAAAATATTATTAAAAATTAAAAAAAATTATCGGTTTTATAAATATTTCTTTTACATCAAATTCTAATATAAAAAAACTCTTTATAAATCATTAATATAAAAATTATTTTTCAAATTGTTCATGTATTATCTCATTTGAAAATTTTCTAAACATTAAATAATTTTATAATAGAATAATTTTTAGGAGAGATCATGAAATTTCCTACCCATTATTATTCTTATTCTAATTGATATGTTTTTAATATACAATTTTTGAGTTTATTTTTTCTTAATATTTTAAAAGGGATTATTTCTGGACTTTGATAAATGATGGAATCTTATTTTTTTAAAAGATTTTTTTGAATTTATTCATTTTTAATAAACTTTTTATTTCAGTTTTGATTCCTAAGATGTTTAAATTTTTTACTGTTCAAAATATTTATTAATCCGTTTTTGTGAAAAAAAAAATTAAAAAAAAAATCGAACAATTTATTAAGAATGAAAAAACAATTTAGCCCTTTTAGAACAATTCAAATGACTTAAAAAAATATTAAAAATTATGAGCATAACTCCAAAACCTTTCTAGGCTATTAAAACAATGGAAAACTCCAATAACTTGGTCAAACTTTAAAACCTTCTGATTTTTGGGTTGAGTTGACTTGGGGCCCATGAGACCCTACAATCAAAGATCAAATGGTGGAGATGTTAGCATCCCCATCACAAGAACTGTGGGCAATCGCGCACGGAAGCGATCCTCCACAATTGCACCAGCACTGAAGCCAAAACTTGTTTCATAGGTCAATCGCAAACTCTGAGCACTTTTCAGTAATTTCTTAGCCTCTAACATAATTAATTAATATTTTTTTTCCTTAAAAATTTGTTATTCTAAAAACTCCAATCAAATCGAACCGTCCAATCCTGCCGAATGGACGATCTAAATTTTTTCCGGATAGAGATAATTCAATAATGAAATTAATATTTATTAATTTCACCAAATTTTTATTATTTTTTATTTTATTTAATTTTTTATCAATGTCACATTATAAATAAATAAAAAAACCTCGTGTACTGTGTCTCAGCAAGTACTCAAAAGCTTTCTTCCTCTCTCTCTATTTTTCTCTCTCATCCTCGTCCATGGATTCTTCGTTCTCTGCGTGATCGTTTCGGAACCCTAATTCGACCGTGACGATCTGTTCACGCGCAGATTCAAGAAATCTGAGTAGTGTGGATCGTTTAGAGACGCTTCTTGCCTTGTGCCACATTTTGTTCTGTCCGCTTGCTGTTTGGTTTTTGTTATTCGGCGAAATCGGCACGGTTCTTGGAACTTCTTTGAGGTCTACGGTGAATTTTGCGCGTCTGACTTTGATCGGAGGTGAAGTGGCGCTTGGGAAACGTCGAAATTTCTATAATTTCGATTTTTCTTTCCTCGGTTGGAATTTGCGCGAGTAGGATGAGATTTGAAGGATGAACGATGCCGGTGCTGCGTAACGGAGCGCGCAGGGGCCGGGGAGCAGCGAAGCAACAGCAGCAGCGGCAGCAGAGTCCAGTGGCGGAAGGGGAGGCGATTGCGACGAGGACCCGAAGGCGGCGTGCGGCGGCGGCGGCGGCAGCAGTGCCGAAGAGTAACAACAACAACGACAATAATAATAACAAGCAGCCAGAACAGCCACAGCTGGACCAGGTGGTGGTAAATGAGAACATAGTTGTTGCGGCAAAGAAAGAAGAAGAAAATCGGGGATCAGGGGCAGGTGTTGGTGCGGGTGGAGCGGAGAGGGAAGAGGTAGGGGAGAAAGAGATGGTTGGATATGACAGTGGAGGTCGGAGCAATGATAAGGCCAATGCCGGTGGTGAAGATGACCCTAATACTCCTCAGGTTCCTCAGAAGGTCTGATTGTTATTCTTATTTTCTCACGTTTTGCTATTTTTTATTTTATTTTTGACTATTGGATGGATGGATATCATGAAAGTTTTGCATTTAAGTATTGGGTGTTGTTTGAATTGGTGTTTTGTTATAACGGCATTATTGTCTTGGTAATAGTAATCCAGAGAGGAAAATTAGGACATAATTTTCTTTGAAAAAACGCGTTTAAGTTTGGCTGACATTGACATTTTTTTGGTTAGATCATTGAAACGTTGTTTAGGGTTTTTCAGTGGTAGGGTTTACCTTTCTCTTGTGAAGTCTTGAGTATGATTGTGCCTTGCTTGTGGAGCACAGGCTCTGATTCTTTTCTTACGTAAGGAATCTGCCTTAGAGATGGACTCCTTTGTTACAGATAGCATATGATCATTACTTCATAAGTTGGTTCTTGAAAAATGACTGGACATTTTGTAAGGTATAAGTTGGAATCATGGTTGAAAATGTTTGTTTCTGTGCAGTGTTAGCAGTCTTCTATTTTCCCTTACCTACTCTCTAGTTTGTAATTTATTTGTTTCTGAAAAAACAGGTTTTACGTATGTTGATGTGAGCACTCTATTGATTTTCTTTTAATACATAGCATCTGTTTTGACACCTGTCCAATACAATACATTCACAATTAAGTCAGTTTTCTTCAAATACGCTTAAGTTGTATATTTTTGCATCTGTAGAAAGCGTGTAACATTCAAGATTGATTTAGAAAAAGAAAAAACCCTAGTAGTGGCAGAGTTGCCTGTATGTTTTGTTTTTACATGCTCTCATTTCAACCCAGTGCCAATTCAATTTATCCATACATAGGAAAAAATCCTATTTCAATTATAACGTGAATAGTTAATATTTTTTCTGTTGGTGTTGGTATGTTTATCTATGCTACATATATATTTAGATTCCCATCCTAATACTAATTTACTTTCTGAAATTTTAGCTGGAACTACTTAAAATCAGTCTACATTTCATGGCCTTACAGATATGGTTTTTGCACTAGCAATAGTATATTATGATCTTTTTGTCCAATGTTAAATCCTTCCATGTTAGAGAGTGAAGGTTGGAGTGAGATAGTGAATGCAAACCAAATAACATGTTTGGTTGGCTGTATAACACCAGCAGTTTGAAAAGTCTCTCTTCAATAAATTTAAAAAGAGGATAGTTTTGAAAACACAGTTGTTTAGCAGGCCCTACAGAGGGTCCTATGAATTGGTTTTTTTCCCGTTAGTTTTCTCACAAAATGCTCAGTTTTCCTAATTGAATCTTTGAGATTATGAAGCATAAATATGCATGATAACATGTTCTGCTGATACTTGTATCCTAATTTTGTTCTCTTCTGCTGACAGATTCAAGTAAGTAATTCCCCTTGTTATAAAGTAGAAAGAAAACTTGGCAAGGGTGGATTTGGTCAGGTATATGTTGGACGACGATGTAGTGGAAATTTGAATGAGAGAACTGGACCTGGAGCTGTAGAGGTATGTGTATCTTTTCAGAATTGAATGTGAAGTTTTATTTTTTATGTTTAAATTAAGTTTTAAATTTCAGATATTAACATTGTTTACTATTTGATCAGGTTGCGTTAAAACTTGAGCATAGAACTAGTAAAGGATGTACCTATGGACCTCCCTACGAGTGGCAAGTGTACAAGTGAGTGCTATTCTGTCTCCTTTTTATAGTCTTCCTTTATTTCTTCTTCTTTATTTAGGCTATGCCATTCATCATTTTCTTCTTTCCCTATTATTTATACAGCACTCTCGGTGGTAGTCATGGAGTGCCACAAGTACACTACAAGGGCAAGCAGGGTGACTATTATGTCATGGTATGTTGTTGAACCTTATTCTTGACTGTTTGTTCATTATTACAACTATTATTTTGAAGGATGATTCAATATTTCTCTTATTTGAGATTGCCTTGGTTAAAGTTTGTTTGTTTGACTTGAAAAATTAATTTGTTCAGGTTATGGATATACTGGGACCTAGCCTGTGGGATGTTTGGAATAATAAATCTCACTCGTAAGTCCTTGAAACTGTGTCGGGAATAAATAAAATTGTATTCTTTGTTGTTGATTTTAACTTTCAGTTGGTGTGCTAATGTGTTTTTGTGAATTCCAGCATGTCCTCTGAAATGGTTGCTTGTATTGCCATTGAAGCTATATCTATATTGGAAAAAATGCACTCTCGAGGGTAATTTTCATACCATCTCACACTAAATAATTTCCATGTACAAATTACTTGAACTCTTGATAATTTTTTATATTTGTATCCTCTAAGCATTGAATATTAAGCAGAAACTTGTAAAGCTATATATTTTCCTTTACCTTTACTTTCACTATATTTGTGATGTGTGTGTGTTTCATCACGCTTGAAATTATGTTCCTTAAACTGTTTGGTTTCATTATATGGCAGGTATGTGCATGGAGATGTGAAGCCTGAAAATTTTCTGCTTGGTCCTCCTGGGACACCTGATGAGAAAAAATTGTTCCTTGTAGATCTTGGATTAGGTATGATTTAGTTGTCAACTTACTTTTTATTTATAGGTGGTACTCGATTACACACTTCCTTTGCTGTTTTTGGGCTTACAGCTACTAAGTGGAGGGATAGTACGACAGGCTCACATGTGGAATATGATCAAAGGCCAGATGTTTTTAGGTATATATAATTAAATTTGTATCATGCAAAAAATATTTATGCATCTGTTTTCCAACATTCTGTATTGGTATTAAACTTATTTGGCAACATTTTCAGAGGCACAGTCCGCTATGCTAGTGTGCATGCACATTTAGGGAGAACTGCAAGCAGGAGGGATGACTTAGAATCTCTTGCATATACATTGATTTTTCTTCTCCGAGGTCGCCTTCCTTGGCAGGGATTCCAGGTTGGACATATTAAAATAAGTTAAAATTTTATAGTTAAAATTTTATTCTTATGTTCAGAATGTTGTTTTTTTAACATTATTTTCTCAGGGAGAAAACAAAGGATTTCTGGTTTGCAAGAAGAAGATGGGAACATCTCCAGAGATTCTTTGCTGCTTTTGTCCCCAACCTTTCAAGCTGTTTGTTGAACATGTCGTGAACTTAAAATTTGACGAAGAACCTAATTATGCAAAATACATTTCTCTGTTTGATGGGATTGTTGGTCTTAACCCAGATATTAGACCAATTAATACAGAAGGTGCACAAAAGGTATCAATTTTGCCATCCCTTTACAGTTGTGTTGTTTTGTTTGCATTCCAAGATTGTAGTAAAGATACTTGACATTACTTTATGCATTCAAAGATTGTAGTTAAGAAGATACTTGATATTGTTAATTTTGTTGTCTGAAGCTCATTGGTCATAAGAGAGGCCGGTTGGCGATTGAAGACCAGGACGATGAACAGCCAAAAAAGAAGATTCGAATTGGTTTGCCGGCATCTCAGTGGATAAGTGTTTACAATGCTCGGAGACCAATGAAACAAAGGTACACATTCATATGACATGAAGCTTGTTCTGTCATTAATATGATTTTATTTCAGGCATTTTGAACTCATGGAGAGGGTGGTTCTTCTTCCTTGCCATCTTGTGGAATCTTTTTTTTACAATCTATTGTGTGTATTTGCTGTGTTGTATGTTTGGCTTACTCTCGATTTCATTTTATAATCACAGGCATTAGATACTAAGACTATCCTCCTTTTTGAAATTATTACTGTGAGGAAGTTGTTGTGCATTAGAATGATTGTGTTTTGTGTTGCAGATATCACTACAATGTATCAGACGGAAGGTTATCCCAGCACATTGAGAAAGGAAATGAGGATGGCTTGTATATTAGCAGTGTTGCTTCATGTCAGAACGTATGGGCATTAATCATGGATGCAGGGACAGGTTTCGCAGGCCAAGTTTACGAACTCTCACCCTTCTTTCTCCATAAGGTAAATTTCAATCCATTGCTTTTATTTTTCTATTAGTGGATTGTTTAGAACCTAGAATACATCCTTGCAATTCATTTTCAACAAACCTACAAATTCGCCCAATAATGATTTATTTATTTGAAAGTGTTAGATATTGCTAGTGTTTTTTCGTACATGGTTGCAGTCTGTAGATCTGTTAATATATAATCTCAAGGCATGCTTATATTAACTGGGGACACTCGGTTTTGGTTTACCTGAAGGAATGGATCGTGGAGCAATGGGAACTAGGTTACTACATCAGCGCAATTGCTGGAGCTGCAAATGGGAGCTCACTTGTAGTAATGTCTAAGGGTTAGTTCCTCTAAAGTGTATATATCGGCTATGTCGATTGGATATTTTCAATTTGTTTTCTTCTAACTATGATCTTGAACTCCAGGCACACAGTATGTGCAGCAATCATACAAAGTTAGTGATTCATTTCCTTTCAAGTGGATTAACAAAAAGTGGAGGGAGGGATTTTACGTGACTTCAATGGCCACGTCAGGGCCGAGATGGGGAGTCGTCATGTCTCGTGGTGCAGGATATTCAGATCAGGTGATCTGTCAGTAGTGTAGTTTAGTTCATAATGCAACTTGATAGGGTGAATAACAGTTTCCATTCTTGTTTATTTGAATTTCAGGTGATCGAACTAGACTTTCTGTATCCTAGTGAGGGGATTCACAAGCGGTGGGATAGTGGATATCGAATCACAGCTACTGCTGCAACTTGGGACCAAGCTGCCTTTGTCCTGAGTGTGCCAAGGAGGAAGCCTTCCGATGAAACTCAGGAAACACTTAGGACTTCTGCTTTTCCTAGCGCACATGTCAAGGTGTGGAATACTCTGCACTTATTTTGCTTATGCTTTTGGTTTTTACAGTATATATTAAGGTCTCTCATATTACATGGTTGGTTTTACAGGAGAAGTGGGCTAAGAACCTTTACATTGCTTCTATTTGCTACGGACGTACAGTTTCTTGAACCCTGCAAACCTGGTTGCTAGCTTAGAAGCAATAATCCGCTGAATATTTCAAGTGGTGTCAATGCCCCAAGAAATTTTGATGACTAAGTTTTAATTATTTGTATGTAGCAGAATGAACGCGTTCACTGAAACTAACTAAAATACCCCAAGTTGCCATTCGTGTGGAAATTGTTTCTATCTCAATGATTAGTTCAAAGATCAGTGTCGACTGTCCATTACATCATTACATTGGTACAACCTAAGGTTATTCAAACGCACCAGGCTTTTTCTTTTTTCTTAATTCATTTGATATTTTTAGTTTTTCTAAATTTAATAATTTTTATTTTTGTAATAAAAATTAGAAAGAAATAATTTAAATATTTGCCATGTCATTATCTTTATAATAATAACAATGAAACAAAATTATAATATTTATAAGTAAAAAATATATACTTTAGGTTCCCGGAGACAGAAAATTTCTAAGGAAAACTTAATATTCATTTCATATTCTCTTATTTATAGAAGAAAACATACAACATAATCTTTAATTTAAGAAATTATGGATACATCTTATCTTATTTATTACAAATTACACTCCAATATTATTTGTACATGTCACATTGAAATAGATTTTAGTTTTTACATTAGTTATCTTATCTTATCACAAATTATATTCTATATTTGAATATTATTAGTACATACTACATACGATTTTATCCTACTTTATTTTAGATACATCACTACAAGTATAGTATGTCTTATCATAAATGAGTAACATTTTATCTTTTCAAGATTCTTTGGTACATTTATTACTTTGAAGTTTTTTTGTATTTTATCTTCCTTTAGTCTAATTTTGTAGATAAGAACTGGTCATGTTTTCTTTCTTCAAACCTTAAACCTTTTAAGATTTTGTATGTATTAGGTGATGATAATTAATCATTCTCTTATGTGTCATTTCTTTTATTGATTCAATATTATAAGCATCAACTAATTCTTTTATTTTACTTTTTCTGACGCATAGAATTCTGTTGTAAATTTGAAGAATATGGGTTGTTGAGAATTGTTTTCAATAAGGATTATCCTATCCAAAGGATAAGAATTGACTGGTTATATTGGGATTAGGGGGTTTATAATGATAACTATTGATTTTATAAAAATGGTGAGCAAGTTAAAGTTTATAGCTTTTATCTAAGATAAAGTCTAAAAAATTTCCAGAAATGTTTTATTTCTTGATCATAATTGTTTTTTAATCTTGAATCTTCTTTAGTTTTTTTCTCCACAAGATAGTGGAGAAAACCATTCCAACAAATTCCAAAAGAAATAATCTTTCTTATTAGGATCCGTAAAAATTTGATAAATAGTTTTGGTTCTAAGGACAATTGTATTGGACAATATTGAACCAAATCTTTATAAAGATCTCATCTAGTTTCACAAAATAGTTTAAAGATGTCTCCAAAAGAAATTTCAGGATTGAGAACAATTGCTGCACAATACTCATAGTTCATTAATTCATGCATAAAGTAGAAATATTAGATGTTAGAAGGAGATGTGAGTGTTAGTCTTAGAGGCCTTTGTCTTGTTTTGTAGGCACTTTACTATAAATATCAAATGGAAATTATAGATAATAGTGATTAATTGAATTATTACTTTGACATGAGATATTTCTCCAAAAGAGATGTTTCTTCATTCTTCTTCTAGATGAAAAATATTTGCAAAAATTTGTTTGTAATATTGTTTTTAGATTGGAAGAGAGGTGATCAAATTTTTTATCTAACTCTTCAAGATGAGAAGAAATCTCATCCATCTTCTGTAACATCCTGAAAAATCCATATTTAATAATACAATAAATGTTAATTTAATAATTTAATGGGAATAATGAAATTAGGAAAGATAGTAAAAACTACACTTCCTACATGTAGTATGATTAAATCATTGACATGTTCGTAGTAGGTAACTAAAATCCAATAGAGATTATAGTTGAAAGGAAAATGTTATATAGATAATCACTTTTTTTTTCTTAGGTGATATTAATAAATTATTGAGTATATATTTATAAATGTAATATATTTTATATTGATTTTTCTCTATTTTTAATACCGTATAAGTATAATAATACTATCCATTATCGAAAAATAAATTTGTTTGATATTTATTATTCTTTTTTAATATAAGATTTATTAAATTTATTTGTGTTGTATAATCAAAGTAACAAAACTTTTTTTAATTATACAATTTTAAAAATTTTGATAGACTGAGAATATATTTCAAATTATTTTTATATTAAAACATCCATGGACGAAAAATAAAAAATAAACGTTTGACTATTTTATTCCTTCCTATTGATAAAATAAATGTAAAACCATTCACAATATTCTTACAATTTTGTTTAAAACTATACTCATAACTTTAAAGATGGTAGAGCTAAGTTAATTCATTTCTTTTTCTTTTTATCTCCCCATATTATATTAAATCCACTAATATAAATCCATTAAAAATCTAAACTGTAAATCTCGATTGCAAAATTCTGATAGATCATATCGTCCCTGCATAATCTTTTAAATCCAAAAGATTTTCTTATATCAATAATTTTTAAAAAATCTCGATCCAATGTACTCTTATTTAACATTTTTTGGTATTTTAATCAATGTTTATAGCATTATAAACAACATAGACCAAAAAAAGAAGCCACTCAAAGTTCCCTTGTTCGTTTTTAGATCAAAATCCAACATTCGTAAGTTGTAAACAAACAATGAACATTAACAAGTAAAAGGGAATAATAAAAAGTTGGCTCTTTTTATCCCCACAAGGACTCAATGGGATTTAGGGAGATATTCAGGGAGGGACTTTGGGTGCGATCAAGGGCAAGAATTGGGTAGACAGCAGATTCTTCTTCTATAGGCCTACAGCATAACCTGCTCCAAGAAACTCCTTCCTGGCAAAGGCATATGAAACAGCATTAGGTAGTGTTAATATCCAAGAATTTACCTTACAAAGGACCACAAAAGAGGGCAAAAATTGTTAACTCGAAAAGCTCATGAAATGATCATCGTTTCAGGATAAGGAAGAAAAGAAATCAAAGATCACCTCACTTTGGTCATGGACAAATCGAACAATGAAGGTGCACGTACACTCTGTTGGATCATGTATCCTCCTCTGGATTTTCACAACTCGAGCATCACAATGGAGAGCATAATCTTCTCTTTCCTGTGAAAAACCAAAAAAGGCCTCACGAGTTTAATAGTTAAGGGAAGTTCTTGAGTAGCTAAAAGCCAAATAAATAAATGCCGTATTTGGGTCATATGCATAGATTAAGAACTTGCAGATCGGATTTTAGGCATAAAACTGGTGCCTGTTGATCTAAGAATCAGTGGAAAACAGATCAAAAAACCTTTTCTAGGTCAAACAGAGTAAAAAATTTTCACATCATGATTTGTTATTATCTTATCTTATTATTTATCATTGATTTTTTATCAAACAAAACATATAGGATCTGATAATTTCTTATGATTTTACTCTAGTTTATTGCTTCATGAATTATATACACTATTATATATAATTATCGCTGATTTAATCATGGTCAAATCAATGAACCGTGAACCACTGTCTTTAAGTTTAATTAGGAGTACAGTTCTGCTAAGTTTTAACCATGTGGCTATTGGGCAAAGACATAGGAAAGATAAATAGAAGCACAATAAAAGATACCGGGGTTCCCTTACCAAGAAACAGAGTACAAGATGTCCATCCTCAACCTTGTGACACTCTGAAGGTGCTAATGGGATAGATCTCTCCCGCACCCCATGTTTCACATTCACCCACTCATCCTGCTCTTTACCAAATCCAGCATATCGGACACGGACTTCCTAAATCGTATGTGACAAAATCCATTATTTGGTTGTCCACAATATAAAAAAAATGCATCCACCAGTACAGTTATTTGAAGATGGCAAGCTAATTTTACAATGTTCGTAGGTATATAAAATTATCCATATATACAAGAAAGTTTTCTGACTTTTTCAGTCTTTTCCAATGAAGGAAATTATCCCTAACAACAACATGCAATATACAAGATTTAGATTTATAGATCTCACTGGAACATTATGTATTGATTAAAAAGCACAAGTAAATTTCGGCTTTCAAGAAGCATTTTACTTTGATGGGATGAATTTTCTAAATCACTTTCTAATGGAATCCAAAAAGATGAGAGGAACAGTGTAAGCGGGAAGGATCAAATCACTGTGTATGGGGATTTACCTTCGCAATGCTTGCTTACCTTAATTATATTATGGAAGTTACATAAATGGGAGATAGAGGCACTCACTTACGAAGCAATAAAAGAAATTCAGTTGGCTGACCAGTTTGATCATGAAAAATCTGTCACTAAGTGGGAAAGGCTTGGTTGTTCTGTATTGTACTATAACATACAAATTTTAGATGCAAGAAGAAAAACTTCATGCACAACCATTGTGTTACAAATATAAACCTAGAAAAGTAATCATGCTCTCTCTATATGTGTGTATGTATATATTCAAACAAATAATTATAGAGCAACAACCAGTAGATAAATATTTTAGGTAAAATGAGACAGGCATAAAAGAAACCGTCACTCCTCTTCTTATTACAAATTCTGAAGATCGTCTCAGTTTCTTCACAACCTAAACACATAAACTAGAATAAAAAAGAATCTAAATTAGAATAAAGAAGAATCTTACAAGTTCGCCTGAGCACAGAACTCTGTAATTAAGGAACAATGCAACATCATGCCTATAATTGAAAAAAAGTAAAAATAAGATGTTGGGCAGAAAGTATGTAAGAAACTAACAATAAAGTGATGGAAAAGAATGAATTTTTATTTATAATTCTAAATCCCAATTACTGTGGCAATGCCGTAGCAGCCTTAGGCTAGGTAGAAGATACAAAGTGAAAGATTTCCCTAGATATTTGAGAGACGAGGACTCTCCCCGTACAATAAGAGTCTAATTCTTTCTCACATGATACGAAAATTTCCCTCTCAACCTCCCCTCTGTAATTATTCATATGCCTTATATGTTCTACTATCTCAACTTTCCCAACTAACCTAAGTAATTAACTCCTCACTAAGACACTAACAGACCCCTAACTAAGTTACTAATGGATACATATCATAAAAGGTTTTCCATTTTACAGAGGAGACATGGGATCTAGGACTAGTCTTTTTCTGATTGGAAAGAAAGAAAGAAACAAAAATCAGACCACACCTTATAATTCTCATGTAATTGATAAAATGCATTTTATGACTAAACTCAGAAAACACAGCTGCATGTTAATTAAATTATTCCTCACCATGCAAAATCTTTTGTAGATCTTGCTTCAAATGCCAACTCCGAGATGTCTGTAGCTTGTTTACCTGAGATTAAGAACAAAAATGGTCAAGGTTATCAAAGTAGAGTTCAAATCATGAATCAAAGAGCTATTTTTTGAATCTTGAATCATAATTTTGTATCGACTCATAAGATTCAAGTAGAATGAAAAATTAATTCAAACATATCATATAATATAAAGAATTTAAACCAGAAATAGATAAAACAACCTAAGTCAAAATCATACATAACAAAACTGTTTCAGAAGTGTTCTTTAAAATTCCTTTTCAAGAAAAATTTAAGTTCATGTGACTTCTTAATTTGTTTCATGAGAATTGGTTATAGAGTAAAAAGATATGCATGGATTCATTCACGTAGGACACAAACTTATTTAAGATTCATCTAGTGATATGAATCGGTAGATAGTAAAAAATGTATCAAATAGTAAGATTCGAATCATAAGATTATGATAACTATGAAAATCATATTAAACTATGGAATTATTAATGCCAAGTAGAACATGGGACATGACTGCAAATCATCAATTATTAATAATGACTACTGTTATTATTACTATTACCACTATTTTTAATATTTTTTTTATTTTTGCATCAACATCATTATTCTTTCATTCTTTCTCAACAACCCTGACATGACACAAGAATGCTGCCAACACATGACCTCACAGTTTCCACAGCCACATACAACATGGTTAAGTATAAACTATTGCACTTGCTTGTGGAGTTTATTTCCATTATATGAAATAAAAAAGCATGATTCAGCAGAAAGAAAATTGATGATAATGAAGGAATTACTAACGCCATGGAAATTGTTGCTGTCAAGTCAGTCAATACAGAGGATAACAGTATCATTTTTTATGTAATCTGGAACAGAAAATTTAGTGCTGCCACTTTTTTTATATAAAAAGAATGAAAAATCATTAGGCAGAGTAGGAATGATATTATTCAAAGACAGGGTGAAAATGGAATCTACGGAATAAATCAGAATCATGATAATAGCAGTACTTATCTCATTGAAACATACAACCCAAATCAAGAGAACCCTTTATCCCTAAGAAAATGACTGCATGATAAGACTTTGTTGTAGGCTTCAAGCAAATAGTTTTCAGATAATGGTGAATTTAAATGTGAACATGTTCCAATGGTTTAGTTCTATAAAACCAAGAATTCAAATCAGAGAAAAACTACCCAATTCCATCCAGGGATTTTTTTCTTCCTTTTACAAATTTATAGCCATGATAAAGTCTGAGGGAAAGACGAATAACCTTTTGAACTTGAGAGATCAGCAGATAATTGCAGCAGGTTGGATGATGAACTATCTTTGTTCTGCAATAGTCTCTGTCTATTTTTGAACCAATGCTCCACCTAAAACCCAGTAAAACCAACACACCTTTATAATATGCAGCATAAATAAAAAATGTGCCTAAAGAATGAAAAATTTATTTGACAACCTGTTGCCATGATAAGGAAGTTTTACCAGCACCATTGGACAAGGAACTACAAAATTAAGGTAAGTCAAATTATTTTACAAACAAACCACAAAATTCTAATTATGCTAAAGGAATGACTTAACTCACCTAAAACATTTAGCAATCTCCTGGCACAACTTCCATTCAAGTGGTTTTTCTCCCATATCTTTGTATATTCTTTCCAATTCCAGCATCTAGGAGTGGGAGAGGAGCATAGGAAGAGTGCATGGATTACTCAATAAATGAGGAATAGTGCAATGACAATGCACAAATAAAGAACACAGAATATTATAATGATGTATATTGTTAATACCTCATCTGAAGAGAGCTTAGGCAATGGTGGTTCAGTTAAACCTAGTGTATCCATCTTTGCAGAGAGAACAAAATTTGCCCAGAGAAAGATGAATTGCCAAAATGAAAAGAAAAAACTCCTTTTCCCTTTAGGCTTGCTCTAAAGTCTCAACACACCTTTTGTACAAACAATTGAAGTCACCGTCATATATTATGCATTTAGAAGCAAAGCACTAGTGTAAAAAAATAAATAAAAATAGAGTCCATTTAAATGAATAGGCAGCAAAACATAAGAGAAAAACTCAATCCCTCACACACCACACGGACTTTCATCATCATCATTTCATGAAAAGATATGACAAGCAGGTAGATAGGATGGTCCCACTTTCAAAATCTGTTACCTAAAATTCAGATATCATTCCGTAAACCGAAATCAAGGGCAATATTTCAAAAAACCCTAGAAAGTTGAACTGATTAATTGATGTGATACTTAACAGCGGCACTAGAGGAGGGTGTTGAAAGCAAAGGGATAGCTAACCTTTTGGCCACGCCCTACTGGTATCTAGGTGGAAAATGGAAGTAAAATGCAGAACTCAACTTCTCTGTTCCAATGGATGATCAAGAATTTTGGTGTGTGCTTGATTATCTTCCGAAAAGGAAGAATTTATAGAGAGGATTGAATTTCTCTCCACATTTTTAAACCAATCAAAATATGTTAGTCTTAATTTTAAAATTTTATCATAGAAATTAATAAATTACCATGTTGAAGATGAACAAAGCTACCTGATGAATAAGGAGAGGAAGAACCTGCATATAAGCAATGGTGGATGAAATAGAAATAAGTAACAGAGTTTACATTGCTAAAATATTGTTAAAAATAAATATAAAAATATTTTTAAATTAAAAAAATATATTATAAATTAATTTTTATTTTAAAAAAACTTTTATTTTTCATTTTGATAATAATCATTTCCTATTATACAATATAAAATATCATTATTACGTTATAAAATTTATAATTACTAACTCATGAAGATTTTAGGCTATAAAAGTAATTAACTTTGTTTATATAATAGTTTAATTTAGTAATTAAATAATATAATATATTTTATTATTAATCCGTAAATGAGATTATACAAAAAAAAAATATACAACATATAGGTCTATGAAAATTTTAAAATTATCTATAGTTAACCACGTAAATAAAATAATTTATGATATTGATTAAAATGAATGAATCAGTAAAAATTTAATATGCATTAAAAATATAATATGGTAGTCTTTGTAATTAACTATAAAAATTAATATTTATAATTATTATTTGTAAATATGTGTTAGAGCGAAAACACTATTTTCACAAAGAATTATTCACTAAAATTTTAAAGTTAATTCTTGCATTTATTGGATTTAATATTTTATTTTCATTTTGATTGAATTTATATGTCAAAATAATATTAACTATTTATTTTAACACACTAAAAATTTTAAGTTCAAACATTTCGACCTCTACTTTGATTGGGAAAAATAAATTCTTCAGAAAACTCTTCTCTTTTACAATTATATATTTATAATTTTATACATTAATGACAAAATATTGATGTATTGTAAATAAATTTATTTTATATTGTGTATAGATAGAAAATAATAATAATGATAACTATTTTTTTACATTATATATATTTTTAATATATTATAATTAGTAATTTTAAAATAATAAAACATGTTTTATGTTTTGTTTTTGTTAGAAAGAAAATTCTTTTTTATGATACATTAGAAAATAAATTATTTTACAATCATTTACAATTATAATATCAAAATTGATATACAGAAAGTTAATTATAAGAGTATAAGTAAATTATAACTATTTTAATAATATTCATATTTATTGTATTGTTAATATTTTATCATCATTTTTATCCAAATATATTAATTTATTTAGTGAATGTTGTAATAGCTCTGTATTGCAATCCATAATTTGGTTATACATTAAATAGATGTAAAAATTGGAGCTTTGAAAGGAAAATTTACATCATGAAAGACTACTATGTTGTGACAATGATACAAGTTTTACTTGTATAGGGAGAATTTTACGGTTTTATTTTTTAAAATCTTGGAACTGTTTTTCATGTTGATTCATTAGTATAAATTTTGTCTAATGGTAATTTTAATACCTTACAAAAACTTAGTTTGAGAAGATGTTTAGGAATACACTATAAAACCCATGGCTAAAGCAAGAAACTCGATTTTCATTGTTTAGAATGAAGTTGAAGCAAAAGTATTAACACTCAGAGAGAGAGAGACAAACATGGTAAAAGAAAGTGTACAGTGTCCAATGTTTTGAAGAAGTAATGGGGATGCAATTAATGAGCTTATGAGTGGCAAGTGTACAAGTGTTGGTGAATTGAAGGTGTGGTATGTATTTTGCGTTTCATTAATGAAGTTTTTTGTAGAGAAAAATCATGAGATGGTAGAGAAGGGGCAGAAATAAAGCCAAGATGGTTTGGTGGGCAAGTGAAATAGTTCTACCACTACTGGTTTCAAAATTGTTCTTGGTGTTTTGAGAAGAATAGAGGAAAGCCATTGAAATGCTCTCTTCTTTCTCTTCTTTAAAGATTGGTCTACCAATCACCTGCTTGTACTGTCCACCACTCAGTATCTGTAGCCAAACAACATAAACCTGGTGAATAGTTTGTAAGGGAATAAAATACTCTGTAATTCTTATGAATGATTATTGTAGAGGTGAAAAAGAGAGAGGCAAAAGTATGAACTAAAGTGACCTGGGTTTGATCTCCAGCAGTGACTATAAGGGCACCTGGGTGAGGGGAGAAAGAGAGCCAACTTTTCTTGGAGTAAATGTGAAACTGTGATGAGGCATTGCATAGATGGAAGCAGAGTGTATGAGAGTAATCTGCTCCTCTAATAAGCATTCTAATCACGTCATATTTCAAAGAATTAGCCCATCGATCGCTAGTGTTATCACGATCATGCTTATAAATGCAACAAAGAGTTCCACTCTCATGCCCACCCACAAATTCTATGTTCTTGTTTTTCAATATCACAGGCAACAATTTCATACCCACCATCTCTATGCGTGCCGTAAGCTTTTCCATCTTTTCACTGCATGTTCAAAAATTTAGTACATTTAACTTCCAATCATATACAAATGTGAGGTATTGATTAATTATATATATATATATATATATATGTGTGTGTGTGTGTGTATGTATATATATATACCTGAAATTTGGATATCCAATTGGTAAAATTCGCTCCATTTTGGACTTCAACTCCTCGTCATTACACCACACGAATTCTTCACTCCCTTCTTCTTCCTCCTCTCCGGCGTGATACTCCTCGAAAGCCCAGGGCTTCTCCGGCGACCTCGTCGCCGAAGCTCGCTTCGCCTGCGGCACCTGGAACACTCTGGCGGCGGCCTCGGCGGCGGCGGACACGAGCTGTTGCGGAATCCCGTGGTTGAGCAGCTGGAAGCATCCGATCGTGGTGAGGGAGTCGGAAACGACGTCGCGGAGAGCTTCGTCGCGGTGGAAGCAGAGCGACACGAAATCGACTTCGGGAGGCGCGTCGAGGTTCTTCTGTTTGGGGAAGATCTTGTCGGGCAGGACCAGATCGGGGACGCGGAGCGAGGCCTCTAGAAACTCGGTCAAAACGTCGTCGTTGGTGACGGTAGATCTCCGGCCGGAGGCCACCGGAGAGGGCGGCGGCGCGCGAAAATCGACGGCGATTTCCGGCATGGGCGAAAACGGCGACAGCATTAATTAACGAAATAATATCAATTAACGAGGATAGTGAGAGTGAGAGTGAGAGTGGTTATTTGAAAGGAAGAAACGAAGGGTTTTTGGTGGGAAAGTGAAGGGAAAAAGGTAGAGCGATAATAGCGTGTCCCTCGTACCTCCGACATTGCCTCCGGGAATCATAACGACGTCGTTTCTTTTTCCTTTTTTTCGTTTTGCTTTTCCTCTCTGCTTCTCTTCCTTTACTTTACAGCCCTGATACCAGTGTGTTCCTCATCATTTCATCGCACCCACAAATCCAATAATCACAACAACAACAACAAATATTATTACTTCTTTTCTTGTGGGGGCTATCATGTGTCAGTACCATAATGTTTCTTTGTTTTCTCACCCTAATACCATCTTAGATTTTGTTCAATCTCAAACATTCATTTTCTTAATTAACAACGTTTGTTAAGCATCTTGTAATTAACAACTAGTGTTTTTCTTTGAAGTAAACTTTTTGTTTAGAAAGAAAGAAAAAAGTTGGTCGGAGAATTGTTGAACGAATCTTAAAATTAGAAGTGAGTGATAGACAATGAAGGGATACCAAAAAGGTCGAAAAAAGCAAAAGTTTCTTAATCCAATGATAAAAAGTAATACTGCATCAAGTTGTGGATTAAGAGGCCCATGTTGAATGGGCCGAATACACTTTTTATGTAATGGGCCACAATATCCTCCTTTTCTTAATGGGCTGCAACACGAGCTACAAAAGAATTGGGTATGGTTTTAAAACTGAAACGTTTTATAAAAAAAAAAGACTCAATGACGATGACAGATACCAAACATGTTTGGGAAGGTTATTAATTGTAAGTTTCTAATTTTTAAAAATTATATTCGTTTTTTTAGTTTTCTAAAATTAGTTTTTAGTTTTAAAAACTTATTTTCTTCTTCTAAATTTTAGATTCAAAATGTATTATTTAAATTGTTTTATCATGTTACAAATAGCATTAAACAGTGATACTAATAATGTCAATGATAACAATAATTATGCTGACAACAATAATACCAGTTATAATGGTAATTATAAAAATAAAGGTTGACTTATTATAACACATGACAAAAAGTAAACTAAATTTGTAAATATTTTGAAAATAAGTATAAAATATTTTGGAATTGAATAAAAATAATTTTAAATCTAAAAAATAAAAATAAAACTATTATAATAGTGAACGAGTCATAAATTAGTGAAATTTACACTTCATTTATATATCATTTATTAGGTTTATATTTTATTTATATAGTATAATTCGTTAAAAGATAATTCAATTTAGACCCAAGAACCTGAACCAATTTAAACCCAACATTAGACTTAAAAATAACCTAACTCACATATTATGTAAAAAATGATTATTTAACCTAATTCGCTCTCAAAATCGATTTAAAAAATAAAATTTATACTTCACTTATATATTATAATTCGATCTCATTTCTAATTAATATGAAATTTTCTTAAAAAAAAAATAAAAGATTCTAATACTCAATTTTTTTTTTCTTTAGTTTACACTCTTAAAATAATATAGTTTATTTAACTATAAACTCAAAAGCTACCAAAAGTGTTTCTGCATTAATAAATTTTGTATTTATCTATACAAAGTCCTATTAACATTTTTTTACACGAATCCATATATAATTGTCGTGTGCTTGTTGATAGTTTTTATATTTATAACATTTTATTCTTAAAATGAGTTAAGCATGCACCATTTTAACTAACAATGGTGAGTGCTTGTTTATAGTTTATTCATACATTGAGTCACATTGCAAACTCCTTTTATGTTTTATATTGTAGAATGAAGAATCAATTGTTTATTGCACATAACAAGTGTTTACTATATAATAGTAATATTATACTCCAGCTTGCATGAATTATTTGCAAATACAGTAAATTAGGTTTTTTTATGAGAACCAGATGTCGTATCTGTCATTCAATTCAATGAATTGGGTTCTTCAAGAATTATTTTACAGAAAGTGTGTTTGATTATTTAGTACTAACACATGCCATTAAGAATGATAATAATATAAAACATAGTAGGCTATGATTCTTGTCCTTTTACTTAATGGAGACTCAATTACTGCATCTTTTTCAAAAGAAGTCGAACTTTACAGAAATAATGGAGACTCCCCAAGAAGACAAATATTTAAAAAATACCACATTTGGTGTAGATAGTAATGTTTCAACTTCCGTGAGGAAATAAGTTTGTATCATATGTAATTACCTTATTAGTCACATGCATGGACATAGTTTGCAATTAACACATCTCTATCAAAGATGAATTATTAAGAATGAAAGTTATCCTTAAAAAATTCAATATGGCCAAAACCAAAACTAATATTTTTATTGATGGGTGTCTTGTTAGGCGAAGAATTTTATCATTAATTAGTACAGAATAATTATATAAAAAAATATGATTTTATTTTTTATTCAAAATTTTAAGATTAAGAGTTTGTATGTCTTTTTCATTTATATTATACTTTTACCATCATTATTTAACGAGACATGTTTACCTGAAATTCATGCCAAGAAGACTTTCGATACAATGATCCATTAGATTAGGATCTCTCACCTACTTTTAGTAGATTAGACAAATCTGACTTTGATACTACTGATAAGTATTTAGGAAGGGGTAATATTAAGAGATTTTTACCCATAAGTAATAAATAACAACTATATAATAGAATACGACTTCACTTCCAATAAAAAAATCTTAAAGTTATGAATTTATGTGTCTTTCTAAAAATTATATGTTATTCGATCTTCCCAATTTTAACTAATGTAAAATTATAACTCACTTTAAAACTCTTACTCTCGTACGTATCTTATTTGAATATTTAAATAAATGCTCATTTACATTTTAATTTTCTAGAAAAATAAATTTTGTGTAAAAACTATTTTAATAAAATTATATAAAGAATTATTAATAATTTTTTGAGAGATATTTAGTATATTAAAAGATTCATAAAAATGCTATCACTCTTTTCCATCTCCTAAAAAAATAAGGAGGTAGAAGAGATGCTTAGTTAAGTTTTTTTGGTTAGAAGTGTGAAAAGTAGGATGTTTGAATAGTTGATATATATGACACTACCTACCAAAAGTAGAATTGGGGAAGAAGAAGTCATGAGTTTTGAAGTTAAAGCACAACGTACGCATAACAAAGACTTCCAATTCCATTTCTTGCTTCTTCACGAGTGGAAAAGAGGGGATTGTTTGTTCATCCAACTCCTCATTTTTTTAATTCAAATCTCAACTTTGATTATTTTCCCCACTCACCAACCCTTTTCTAGGGTTTCTCAATGGATCAACTCAATTTAAATTTTGAATTTGAAAATATTATCACTCTAGTCTTTCTCTAACAAAATACAAAATAGTCCATAATCTATGAGAATTTATTTACATTAGTTCAGCTAATCAACGTTTTGATGCATGATTTACGGGAAGTTTTGTGAGATCATATTTTACTTTTTATATCCACTGTTTTCTATAATCTTACACCATTCTTAATCACAAAAATTGGTATCATAATAATAAAAGAAAGTTTGTCAATATTACCTTGCATTTTACCAATCTAAGACATGACATGTTCTATATATAACCTATGACTATGTTCCACATACGACCTATAAAAGTAGTAGTTTGAGAAAGTTGAGAGTCTCAAACGTTTGAAAAATATAATCTATTATTACCTATTTTGTCAATTTTTTTATTATAAAAAATAATAAAATAAAATAATTTTAATTTAAGTTAGATTAGATATTTAAAAAGAAAAGGATAATTTATTAATAGATAATAAATAATAATTATATAAAGAATATAATTTATCTCTTACCTAAAATGTTGGGACTAAATGTTTGTGTTTTTTTTTTATTTATATATTATCACATTTATTTTTCTATTTAATATAGAATATTAATTCACTTTAAACTCTAAAAAATTATATATTAGTGTATAGAGTATTAATAATTTATTTAAAGAATTAAAAGTTATAATTTAAAAAGAATTTAATTTCGATAATGTTCATAACAAATATAAAATTAAGAGAAAATATGTTTGAATATTTACTTATATAAAATTTACTATATTATTATATTTAACTAATTTAAATAATATTTTTTAAAGAATTTCTTTTTTTAAGAAATAAAATATTTTTAATTTTAAAAAAATATAATAATTTTTTATTTATTTATCTAACATAAATCACATTCACCTCATTTCATTTCATTGTATTTTCATATCACTTTTCATTACTTTTAATCTTCTATTCTCTATTATACACTTTATTATGTAATTTAAATATAATTAATGATGATAATAATAAAAAATCTTATTACAGATATAATTATTTTCATTTTTTATAAAAATATTACAATTATTAATAAATTATTTTATATTTAATATATTATTATATCATTAAAATATATAAAAATATTATCTTATTAAATTTAGATCAATCTCAATTTAATTTTTTAATCTTAAATTCATATTTTTATCAATTCAGAGACAAGTGATTTTAACAACATTATTTTTCGTAGCTATTCTCTATTTAGTTGTTAAAGAAAGACACTAAGAGAAATACAATAACAAGTGCAGTTCTATTGTAATACTTAGATCATTAATGTATTAATGTTATAAATTTTCTACTTCTTAATGTATTTATTTTGTAATATTTATATAGATACCATACTCAATATAAGTTATATAATCACGTAAAACTTATTTAAAAAAAAAAAAATATAATTAAGTGAAACTCATTAAATTATTCATGTAAAATGGAAATGAATTGAAACCAAAACCAAATTTCCATTAAACTTAATTAATATTTAATTTTATTAACTTTAAAATTTTTAATCAGCTTTTAATTATTATTTTGAATGAATTTATTATTATGTTTATTTTAAAATCTATTCAATTTAAACACGTAAATTATCCTCCCTCATTGAATGCTCTTCCTTTTGATTAATACTGAGAAAATTCATTAATATGAAGAACAATCAAACTTTTGAATGTTTCTTCATAATCCATAAAATCCATACCTCTTCTTTTTATTACACGCATTCTCATTCTTCTAAATAATCATATGTCTTCTTAACATTCAAAATCTTATCTTACTTAAAATAAAACTAATTTAAATTATATTACGTGATGTGATGATAAAAAATCTTACATCATTTAAAAATAAAATCAATTCTAACCACAAATTATTCAAGATCTAAAATTTCCTCTTTCATATTCAACAACCTTTGTAAGTCTAATATCAGTACAATCTTCAAGAAACTGTATTTCACATACAAAATCCTAATTACTTACTCCACCAACTACAAATTAAGTTTAAAAAACTTACTCTAAATAATAACTTAGGAAATATTCCAAACATATATATGACCTTTTCCACAGAATAAGTCGACAATGGGTTGGTATAAATGGATGTGACAGAGATTAATGAGATCATTGTTTCTGCTTATTTCAAAGTTGTATTTCAACTTTGCATATATGAGAATGAACCTAAAGGACAATGAGGAAACTTTTTAGTTGTTATGTATTCTCTGTAAAATACTAAATATATGTGCATGGTGGTTGGAGTTAGTGAACTGTGTTAAATAAATAAAGTCAACAATGGTTTCTTAAATTTCAGATGGAGAAAGGTAAAAATTAAAAATCTTTTTTTTAGTTGTCTCTTGTTAGTGCTAAAAGTAGCCAAACAACTTCAACATGAAAACACAGAAGAAGAAGAAAAAGAAGAAAAAGAAGACAATTATTATTCTCTATTTATCATACATAGATAGAAAAGTATACCAAATGACTCAAATGTATTCGATACAGTGGTTATTTCGATCATAACACTGGTACAATTATTTTTCTACATTAAATTAGAATTATTATTCGTTTGAGTTAGTTATGTTAACTTATTTTTATAATTTTAATTTTTTTTTTCAAAACAAATCATTTCGTGTTAAAATACTTCCCACACCCATACTCAAACTATTTTTTTCTTTATTTTAAATTAAAAGTATATTGTCTTTTACTTATCCTATTTAATTTTTGTTTTTAAATTCAGTTTTAATAATTTTATGAAATTTTTTATTAATTAAAATAATCTTATATTAAATTTAGGTTATTTATTATAAATCTAAATTATTATTTATATATTTCAAAATGTTTATAAATTTTAGTTAATTAAGGTTCACTATTGTAATATATAATTAATTCTCTTAAAAAGTTAAGAAACATATATTCAATAATATAAAAACTTATTCAATAAATATCGTAATTGACATTTAATAATAATTAATAAAAATAAATATTTATTTTAACATTTCTATCATAAGAATTAAGAAAAGCTTATAATAAATATATGCTTTGGGTATTTCTTTTTCAATTTTACTTTTAATCTTTGTACATTAATTTAATGTCAGTATTTTAATTTTTGAAAATATGTAATTTATTCATTTTATATCTAAATTTAATATTTAATAATAATTTTTTTATTATGGAAAAATTAAATTTTAGTAATTCTTTATAATTAAATTCCACATTAATACTTCAAAGTTAATAAAAATATTAAATTCACATAATTTTTTAACATTTAAATACTAATATTAATCAAAATTCAAAATATATTAAAATTAAATTTGATGAAAAATAAAAAATAAAAAATATTATTATTATATATATTTAAATACTAAATGCTATATTCTCAATGTGATATTGGATAACAATAATACTCATAAATCCATAATTGGTTATTCTATTTATTTTGACAATAAAAAAAGTAGCCTCTACTACATTAAAAAAAAATTATTTTGAGATTAGATATGATTTTTTCTACAACAGTCAAATACAATAATTACATACTTGATGGATAATTTTCACATCAAATATACATAACTTGCATTTCTTTAATGTGATAATAATTTACATTACAAATTACATCTAATCAAATATTTTATGAAAGTACAAAATACATTTTGAGATTAATTGTTATATTATTTGTGACAAAATTAACATTAAACTAATTAAATTGTTACTAATAACATCCTCACTTTAATTTTAATTTGATGACATCTTAATTAAATCACTTTCTCCTTTTATATTTTGCGAATTGCATTCTAAATTAGAAATGGCATACATAGAAGGTTCATAAACTCTTCATCATTAAAAATGTTACATATAATTTTTATTTTATTTTATTTTTAATAACGTTTAAAATCATAATATAAAAATCTATTGTTACCATCAATATAAAAGAAGTAAAAAAAAAAAATTAAAGAGAATATTCTTAATATTTTGAATAATAAAGGGGAAAAACTGTTATATCTAAAAAAAACTGCATATTCAATTTATTTTAGAGGAAGACGTGACAACTCTTACTTATTTTTTCTTTTTTTTTTCTTCAAAATTTAAAATTACAATATTTATTTCAGAAATTAAATTCATGAAACTCCAAACACACATACACTACATGTGTTTCCACTGTCATATATAATAAATAAACTGTTTTTGTCTTGAGTTTGAAGCACCTCCAATGTGTTTGATGGAAGTGCAAAATGAAAGATATAAAAAAGTGTTGATGATATGATAGAATGAGAATATATTGCAGTTAACATGGTCAAAACTCAAACGTATATCACAATCATGTTATACCAAAATATATTTTAGCAAATTAACTTGGTCAAAACTCAAACGACCAATAATTTCAACCAAGTCAAGCCAAGCATGATCTGTTGAGTGGTGGGGAAAATAAAGAGTTTCTATATCTTCTCTGCAAAGAAGGAAACACCATCACAACCAGTTTCACTGGGTCAAACACTATGTATATATATCGCATCTTTTTATGTATTTATGAACTAAGTCAAAAAAATTATCATTTTAAGACATGTTTAAAAACATTCCTTCTTAATTTATCACGACAGAAAAATTAGAATAAATTAAATTTTTGCAGTTGCATGCAGTTATAAATGAAGAGGATCAAAATCTGTAAAAAAAAACATACATGCATGGTTGGTGGAATAGAGTTCGGGTCCATCTTACCTTACACTTCAGCAGCCAGAGAAGACTTTTTGTTTCTTTTCACCAATTATTGCAGAGACTCTGGCAACCATAACTTGGTCAAATCCCTGAAAGTAAATAAAGACACATTATTTACAAGTCAATTTCTCGTACTCAATTTGTTCAGTAGAAGTTCTAGACATAAACTGTTCACACTAACTTATCGACTAAATCCTCATAGATCTTCCTTAGAGAAAATCAGTTGAGAAGAATGTCACAGTCATAATTTATTCATTAACCAGTTTCTTATTCATGTCTTATTATTTAATTTGCAGAGGAAATAATCAGAATATAACAGTTATTCCATTTGATTTTCAAGCTTGATGAAAATGTTGTATGTCCTAACACTATGACTTTTTCGTTTTCTAATATCAACAAATTTAAGAAGCTTTCCATTTTTCTTATTGCTCTCTAGATATTACCACATTTTTTATCTGCTGCAAATATCTTCATATTTTCAATAGTCAAACTAAGTATGAAATTAAGAGTTTCCCGAATTCCCAGAGGAGTCACGTGGCACAATTGTTCCTTGATACCTTGAAGGAAGATTTTAATTGAAAGAGAGAAGGAAAAAGCATAACCTTTTTTGTTAAGAAAAAGAAGGGTTAGTCATATATGCTTACAATTCAAAATATGCTTACAATTCAAAGCGACGCATATGTAGGAAGCTGGTGCGAAAGCGGAAACGCTGGTCATGTTTGAATGGACTTTGTTACTATGGTAACATTCATCACAAGCAACGTGCTTTTCATTATTATATATATAATATATAATATATAACAAAAGGGTACTCATTATTTTTCTTAGGAAGATAGATAGCTATAGGATTATCAGTTACGACAATTCCTCCACAACTTGTAGAGCCACCCTGTCCCACTAACTCATATATATTCAGATAATAGGTGTAACATTCTTAAACTTATATATTCGTTTCATCTAGAAACTAGAAGCCAGAACTGAGTCGAAGCTCAGGTTAGTTAGCCAGTATCTTGGAATCACTCTCATGAAGTAACAGAGAGGGAGAAGGAAGAAGCATACACATAAAAAGTTTAATCTCCTTGAGTTGAGTAGAGGATTCTTTTACTCCTTGTTGTGCCATGTAAGTTTGTAAACTCTTTCTTGTTTTCTCTCTTTGGTTGGTTATAGATATGGAAGAGAAAAAAAGGAAAGAAAAAAGGGTGTTTTGTTTTGCTTGTTTTGTTTTATGTCAATCTCTTAAAGAAATTGTCTTTGGATCCTTCAATGCTTGATTTGAGTTAGTGAAGCACCCTTGAAGAAATAGCAATACCATGTTTTGTTTTTGAGTGGAGTTTAACTTTTGAGTGTGTTTCAGAAGAAGGGGAGGCAAAATGGATGGGAATTTCACCAGAAGCATAAGCAGGAGCATAAGCAGATCAAGTTGGAGAATGGAGGAAGTGTTTGCGAGTGGAAGGTATTCTCGCAGGACTTCTCAGGTAGATGAGGATGAGGAGGCTCTCAAATGGGCTGCCATAGAGAAACTCCCCACCTATGATAGGCTAAGGACGAGCATCATCCAAACCTTTGCCGAGGGTGGTGATCAACAACCTGGAAACCAAGTTCTGCACAAGGAAGTTGATGTTCGTAAGCTAGACATGAATGATAGGCAGCAAATCATCGACAAGATTTTCAAGGTTGCTGAAGAAGATAATGAAAAGTTCCTCCGGAAGTTCAGAAACAGAATTGAAAAGTGAGTCTCGATAGTCTTTCACATGTGCTGTTCTCACTTCCTCACCTACCTACCCCACACGCACAAAAAAAAATCAGATTTGAGGCTTCAAAGTTCAAATAGAATTAGAAAACCTTTTGATAACTTCACTAAAAAAAGATTAAATATGTTTTTAGTCTAAATCAATCTGTTGAATCAAGGAACCCCCATCTATTTAGAAAACCTTACTTTCTCTTATGATTATTTATACTTTGTGCCTTCTTTCATTTCATCCCTCCATATTATCATGTTGAATATGTCTCTGTCATTGATCTATACAAAATCAACTTAAAGAACAATTTCATATTGGTGCTATGCAGTAGAGGGGCACCAGATCTACATATGAATATTATTGCAGATGTAGTTTAAACTTAAATACTTTATTAATTAAGATTTCTGTCAAAGCTATTTTTTTTAAAGCTTTGAAAATCAAGCGTCATATTTCAAACATGAAATTGTCAAAACAGAGTAGACATCCAATTAAAAGCATACCTAACACTTTTTTTTTTTTTTTGTCAATAACATACTGTTCGTGCAAAAACTTGAGTGAATGAAATTGCTGATGATGAAGGTGAACTCAGCTTTTAGATAACTTAATTGGTTGACAAATTAATATTTCTGGCCTTCACATGTGCTGTTCCCTCTTCTCCGCCTACCTAATCAACACACCAAAATCAGATTTCAGGCTTCAAAGTTCAAACAGGATTAGAATTTTTTTTTATTATACTCTAGGCCTTCTTTCATTTTATCCCCACCATGTTATCATGTTGAATGTGTCTTTGTCATCTAATTAAGAAAAGTTGAAGAATAATTTCATGTTCGTGCTATGCAGTAGAGGGGAATCAGATCTACATATGAACATCATTGCAGATGTAGTTTAAATTTGAATACTTTATCAATTAAGATTTTTGTCAAAGCTATTTTTTCTTAAACCTTCGAAAATCAAATGTCATCTTCCAAACTTGACATTGTCAAAACAAAGTAGACATTGAATTAAAAGCATACCAAATACTGTTTCTTTGTCAATAACTTATCTCTCTTGCATAACTAACACTTGAGTGGATGAAATTGCTGCTAATGAAGGTGAAACCGTGTTTGGAACTAACTTACTCGTTAGAAAAATTAATGTTGCTACATGATTCAATTATTTTGACTTTGGAGTAATGTTAATCAATTTTTAATTCCAGGGTCGGGATCAGACTTCCAACGGTAGAAGTGAGGTTCCAAAATTTGACTGTTGAGGCAAATTCCTATGTGGGCAGCAGAGCTCTTCCAACCCTGCCAAACTCTGCATTGAATATTCTTGAATCATTTTTTGGTATTTTTGGCATTAGTACAGCAAAAAGGACAAAGCTCACTATTCTTAAGAATGCCTCTGGCATTGTTAAACCCTCAAGGTACCACAACCAAGTTCTTATACATATAGTATATAGTGTGATTGGAATAATGTCTAAAGCAAGATACAAATAATTTTAGTCTAGTTGGTCTTAAATGGTTTCTTGTGTTATGGTTCTGTGCAGGATGGCCCTTTTATTAGGCCCCCCATCTTCAGGGAAAACGACCCTTCTGTTGGCATTGGCCGGAAAATTGGACTCTGAATTGAGGGTAGACTCCAACCCCATCATTTTTACTTAGAAAAATTATTATTCGTACTTAACAATGATCATGAATAATAAGAATGATGAGGAGGAGGATAAAGAAGAGTTATTTATAAATTATTGGTTTTGATGAAACAGGTAAAGGGAGAAATCACTTACAATGGACACAAACTAGATGAGTTTGTGCCAAGAAAGACTTCTGCATATATTAGTCAAAATGATGTTCATGTTGGAGAAATGACTGTAAAAGAAACACTGGATTTCTCAGCTAGATGCCTAGGAGTAGGGACTAGATATGGTAATTGATTCACCATTTTCTCTTTAAACCATTTTTTCTCCTTTAAATAATTTATTAACAGTTTTCTTTCTGTCTTAATTGATGTGATTGTAGATCTATTAACCGAGCTAGCTAGAAGGGAAAAGGAAGCTGGGATATTTCCAGAGGCAGATGTGGACCTTTTCATGAAGGTATTTTCACAAATTTCCCAATTGATAATAATAATTATTATTATTTTGTAATACTAAAAGTCAACAATTATCTCAATTTTGATTAATCAATGGAAGTGTTCTAACTAGTTTCTTGCTTGTAGGCCACTTCAATGGAAGGAACTGAAAGCAGTCTCATTACCGACTACACACTAAAAGTAAGTGATTTCTTTTTCTTGTTGAAAATTTTTCAGCATTTGTGTTTCGCGTAGAAAAAAGAGGCAGAGTTAGTAAGAAATGTTCTCAATAGCTTTCCACGTATTTACCCAACCAAAATATTAAATACAGTTTTCCTTGTAAAAAATTTCAATTCACCAACCCCACAATGTTGACTGGTGTCAACACATATTTTGGCTGAAGTAGGTCCCTATCAGAGCATCACAAGTGGCCATGTGAACTACCCTAACTGCCCTCATACTTTACATATTTTATAATCAACACAATTACAGCTAGTGACTGTGCTTAACCATTTGTTTAATGTTTTAATTAATCATTCTTGTTCCTTGCTATGTGAAACAGATATTGGGGCTTGATATTTGCAAGGATACCATTGTCGGTGATGAAATGCACAGAGGTGTATCAGGTGGCCAAAAGAAGCGTGTTACCACAGGTTAGAAGGACTAACATGTCCAAAAATCAAATCAAATTACTGAGAACATCAAAGTTTATATGTTCTGCTTCTAATGTTTTCAAGTCCAACACTATTTGATGAAACTTAATCTAATCATGCTTTGGAAGGCGGCTACAAGTTGTGTATAGATATTCTCAACCACACAATATTTTAAGATTAAGACCACGTGGCCTCATGGAATTTGCCAACCATACTCTTGTTTCTTTGTCAGAGAAAATTGTTTAATGTGGTCACTTGTTTTTATGAGCTTTATCTTTTTAATACTTATATTGTTATATCAGTAAAAAATATTTAGCTTCCAAAGAGAGATGAAATCTAATGCTTAACTATCCAAACTATAATGATTTCTTACAATGAAATGGCTTTGATTTTATTATACAGGAGAGATGATTGTTGGACCCACAAAAACACTATTCATGGATGAAATATCAACGGGTCTTGATAGTTCCACAACGTTTCAGATTGTGAAATGCTTGCAGCAGATTGTGCACCTCAGTGAGGCAACTATCTTAATGTCCCTACTCCAACCTGCTCCTGAGACTTTCAATCTCTTTGATGACATCATCCTCATATCTGAGGGTCAGATTGTATACCAAGGCCCACGTGAGCACATCGTGGAATTCTTTGAGTCATGTGGATTTCGCTGTCCCGAAAGAAAGGGAACCGCTGATTTCTTGCAAGAGGTGTGATTATCATAGCATCACCTTATTTATTGTGCACTTTCACATACCTTATGAACCATCACATAACTTGTGTATTTTGACTTACCAGACACTATATAACTTGTGCACGACATTCCAATCATGGAACATTTTTTATGACATGTGTTAACTGAAAAACCAAAATCTGATTTAAGACAAGTTATATTATAGAGTTTAATTTCTATGTACAATCAATCAGAAAGCATGATAAGTTAAAGTTTTACGTGAATGATAGAGTAAAAACTCTATCTATTTTCTCATACTATAACTTTCTAGAATAAGCTTGTCTTAATTTGGAAAAACAGAGTGAGGGTAACTATAATTACAATGTTAATTGGAAATTTTGAACAGGTTACCTCAAGGAAGGACCAGGAGCAATACTGGGCAGACAAAAACATGCCATACCGTTATGTTACAGTGACAGAGTTTGCAAACAAGTTCAAGCGGTTCCATGTTGGAATGAGGCTTGAGAGTGAGTTGTCTGTGCCATTTGATAAGTCAAGTGCACATAAAGCAGCTCTCGTATACAGTAAAAACTCTGTGCCCACAATGGATCTTTTTAAAGCATGTTGGGACAAGGAGTGGCTGCTGATCAAGAGGAACTCCTTCGTCTACATATTCAAGACAGTCCAGATTATCATCATTGCCATCATATCTGCAACATTGTTCTTGAGGACTGAAATGCAACAAAATGATGAAGATGGTGCTTCACTTTATATTGGTGCAATTTTGTTCTCCATGATCATGAACATGTTTAATGGTTTTGCTGAGCTAGCACTCACAATTGGAAGGCTTCCCGTGTTTTACAAGCATAGAGACCATCTTTTCCACCCTGCTTGGACTTACACCCTCCCCAATTTCCTGTTGCGTATTCCCATTTCTGTGTTTGAGTCTCTTGTTTGGGTGGTTATTACCTACTACACCATAGGATTTGCTCCTGAAGCTAGCAGGTAAACTCTTGCTTTTTCTTTTATTTTTTTTACATAATTTGCATGTACATTTGGACTCATTTTGCATAGCAACCTTTGGTACAGGTTTATTTCATTATATAGTATCGTTGATACAAAATATTAGATGTCGTATCGTGATCAATCTCATGTTATGATGATATTTATTTATAATTACTAAGTGAGCCTTTTCTTGCCTATTCTATATATTAGGTTCTTCAAGCAATTGTTGGTGGTGTTTCTCATCCAACAAATGGCAGCTGGGATGTTTAGGGTCATTTCTGGAGTGTGCAGGACAATGATTATAGCTAACACTGGTGGAGCCCTCATGCTACTTCTTATTTTTCTACTTGGAGGATTCATCCTTCCCAAACGTGAGTAACAATCCAAACTTTATAAGCAAAAGCATTTGGAAACTGATTCTAAACTTACATTTGTTCAAAGAACGTGCTCACATACATGCTCAATGGTTACAGGTGAAATTCCTGCTTGGTGGGTGTGGGCTTACTGGGTGTCACCATTGACATATGCCTTCAATTCCTTGGCTGTGAATGAAATGTTTGCTCCAAGGTGGATGCATCCACAGGTAAATAGCAGAAGCTTTTAATTGGAAAAATGAAAAAGGAATATGATTCACTAAGAAGAAACTTTTTGACTGCAGACTTCTTCGGATAAAACTACCACATTGGGTCTGTCGGTACTAAGAAACTTTGATGTTTTTGCTAAAGAAGAATGGTACTGGATAGGAGCCGCTGCTCTTCTTGCTTATACCATTTTCTACAATGTTCTCTTCACCCTTGCGCTTATGTACCTTAACCGTAAGAGCTCACAGTTTTATCAATCTTTCAAGCGAGTTACTCGTTTCACTTTTACTAAATCTTTCATGTTTTCTTGTTTGGTGCACTAGCTCTTGGAAAGAAACAAGCAATTATTTCTGAGGAAGATGCAAGTGAAATGGAGACTGGAGGAGACACCAACGAAGAACCTAGACTTGTAAGGCCACAGTCCAACAAAGAATCAATGTTTCGATCATTATCTACAGCTGATGGAAATAACGCAAGTAAGTGAAAGCATAGAACGTTAATAATCTTTGATGGATTGGCTAAAAGTATATCCTTATTGACGTAAGATGGTTTCTATTATATGAATCATTTCAGGAGAAGTGGCAATGCAGCGAATGGGTAGCCAAGCTACCAGTGGATTAAGAAAAATTGACTCAGCAAATGATTCAGCTACTGGAGTTGCCCCGAAAAGAGGAATGATTCTACCTTTTCAACCACTTGCCATGTCCTTTGACACTGTTAATTACTACGTCGACATGCCTGCAGTTAGGATCCGATTACTTCTTTAGTATAATTTCATAATATGCACCATTAACAATCCATGGTGTACCTATAAAGTAAGTTCTAACTCTGATAACTTCTACAGGAAATGAAAGCGCAAGGAGTGACTGAAGATAGGCTGCAACTGCTTAGGGGAGTAACCAGTTCCTTTAGGCCTGGAGTCCTAACTGCACTAATGGGAGTTAGTGGAGCTGGGAAGACAACTTTAATGGATGTTTTAGCAGGCAGAAAGACTGGTGGCTATGTAGAAGGAGATATTAGAATCTCTGGGTTCCCCAAGAACCAAGAAACCTTTGCAAGAGTCGCTGGTTACTGTGAGCAAACTGATATTCATTCACCCCAAGTTACTATTCGTGAATCTTTGATTTACTCTGCCTTCCTTCGTTTACCAAAAGAAGTTAGTAAGGAGGAAAAAATAGTAAGTACTCAAATACTAGTATAGCTTTTTTATTCTTCTCTTAATAAGAGTTCATAGAATGGTGAACTAAAAATTTAAATTCTTTTTTATCTTCTCAGCAATTTGTGGACCAAGTGATGGATTTGGTAGAGCTGGATAATCTCAAGGATGCTATAGTGGGGCTTCCGGGAGTTACAGGGTTGTCAACCGAGCAAAGAAAGAGGTTGACCATCGCTGTTGAGCTTGTTGCTAATCCTTCAATCATTTTCATGGATGAACCCACTTCAGGACTTGATGCAAGAGCAGCAGCTATTGTTATGAGGACTGTGAGAAACACTGTGGACACGGGAAGAACAGTTGTTTGCACAATTCACCAGCCTAGCATTGATATCTTTGAAGCCTTCGACGAGGTACCAACCAACCTACAAACTATTATATCGTGTGTTTCTTTTCTTTGCATTGCCTATAGTCTCTTTGGTGTTAATGAAATATTTTTTGGTCCAGCTTTTGTTGATGAAAAGAGGAGGGCAAGTGATCTACTCAGGACCATTAGGCCGAAATTCCCACAAGATTATAGAATACTTCGAGGTATTACAACTAAGTGATTGCATTCATTTGATCATGTACTTTAGCATAGGGTTTAACATCAAGTTTCATCCCATGTCCTTGGTCACAGGCAATTCCAGGGGTCCCAAAAATTAAAGAGATGTACAACCCAGCAACATGGATGCTAGAAGTGAGTTCTGTAGCAGCTGAAGTTCGGCTTGGAATGGACTTTGCTGAATACTACAAATCTTCATCTTTGTTTCAGTAAGTCAATTAACAATTAGCTTGCCTACATTGTCAAATGGGTTACATACTTCTGTTGGTTTGAGCTAACACATTTGCTTATTGAACAGGCGAAACAAAGCCCTTGTAAAGGAGCTAAGCACACCCCCACCTGGAACTACTGATTTGTATTTCCCCACTAAATACTCTCAATCCACGCTGGGGCAATTCAAATCCTGTTTTTGGAAGCAGTGGCTGACATACTGGAGGAGTCCAGATTATAATCTTGTCAGATTTTTTTTCACCTTGGCTAGTGCCCTGATGATAGGGACTATATTTTGGAGAATTGGCAGAAATAGGTGAGAGTTGCTTCGTGTGAAATCTAACTCTACTCTTCAACCATTAGTTTTAAATTTTAGCTAAATTCTCTGGTTTTTTTTTTAGGGACAACTCAAGCGACCTTACAATGATTATTGGAGCAATGTATGCTGCAGTTATTTTTGTTGGTATTAACAACTGCCAAACTGTTCAACCAATCGTAGCAGTTGAAAGAACAGTGTTCTATAGAGAAAGAGCTGCTGGAATGTATGCTCCTTTGCCTTATGCCCTCGCACAGGTTAGTGGATTGATTTACTTCAACGAACAATAATATTTCTAATATTTGTTTCTTGTTATCATGTTATTACCTTGTTACGTATCCTTATGCCAATGCATTTTCAATTTCAGGTTTTTGCCGAAATACCTTATGTATTTGTCCAAGCTGTGTATTACTCACTCCTAATCTATGCCATGGTGAACTTTGAATGGAAAGTGGAGAAGTTCTTTTGGTTCTTCTTTGTCAGCTTCTTCTCTTTCTTGTACTTCACATATTATGGTATGATGACTGTTTCCATCACACCAAACCACCAAGTGGCATCAATCTTTGCAGCAGCATTCTATGGACTCTTCAATCTCTTCTCTGGTTTCTTTATCCCAAGACCCGTGAGTACCCTTCTAGTTTGGTTATTATTATATTTAAACTCATAAGTATTATAACATATCTTTACTAACATAACTCTTCTACCAACTTTGGCTTTTCAGAAAATTCCTAAATGGTGGGTGTGGTATTACTGGATTTGTCCAGTGGCATGGACAGTGTATGGATTAATTGTCTCTCAATATAGAGATATAGATGACCCAATTGATGTTCCAGGGAGTGCCATAAATTACACAGTTAGAGGGTATATTGAAAGCCACTACGGGTTTAAATCCGACTTCATGGGTCCAGTTGCTGCAGTTTTGGTAGGTTTCACTGTCTTCTTTGCCTTTGTATTTTCCTTCTGCATCAAGACACTGAACTTCCAATCAAGATAAAAGAACTACAATGTTGGAAGTGTAAGTTATGCTATGGAAAGTTGCAACGGTGTAATGACTTCTGTATGTAAATAACTGAGGCTGGAGTTCATGCTCAAGATTTATGGAACTTGTTTCCTAAGCATAATAGATGACCACGATAGTTTTGCTAGCAGAGGGTTGTTCAGTAAATGTAAATCATGTTATTATTAGTTTGGTTTGGTACCTGGAAGAAGTTAGCTTTTTCTCATGGTCGATTCTTGCAACAATATTATTTGTAATAAATAAAAACTTATTCTTTTTCGCATTTACTGTTTCTTAAGAAAAGTCTATTCTTGTTTGCCTATTGCAACTTAACTTTGTAATTTCAAAAAATGAGTTTTACGAAGTAATTGAGGCAAACTAATGCTCTATTAATAATAGACTCAAATGGTGCTCTTGGCATTACTGGATTTGCCCAATGGCATAGACAAAAAGTGGACTAACAATCTGACAATATATGGAGGATACTGTCAATGTTCTAGACATGGTGCTTAGCCCTTATTATTAGGAAGTTATAGAACACAATTTTCAGTATGCAGTCCAACTTTCATTGGGCCTGTTGCTGGAGTTCTAGTTGACTTTAGTCTTCTCTACTTTGATTTTGCCCACTGCTTACAAAATCCAAACTTCAAGAAAGGACAACTAAAGTTAGTGACATTGTTTTTTCTGGAAATCATAAAGTCAATGATGTTAAATCCAGTTAGACAAAATGGGACAATATTAAAGTGATTTTAACAATGAAGGACTAAATGGGGTTTTTCAAAAGAAAGTAAATAGTAATATAGAAAACTATACATGAATAGTAGCTTGGTATGTTTATGGAATGATCACGTACAAATTTGCTAAAGTTGAGGACAAAATGAATGATAAATAGTGTCAAATCCAAGCATGAAGCAGTAATGGAAAACCAAATAGGAAATGACCTAACTTTTATGTGGCTAACTATAGCAGTATTGGTCGCTTTCGCAGCTCTTGTTCCCCTAATACCTGCAGTCTGCATCGAGAATTATTTTCAACGCATGTTCTAACTTTTGACAGATTCACAGTGACAAGTTACGTCAGTGAAATGATCTTTTTTCCTTTACCTTGCATGCATTTGAACAAGTGATTGTTAACATTATATATAAACTTAACATGAACTAGTACGAAAAATATGAGAAATTTTAACTTAAGTAATGTATTCATCAAAATGTTTAAGAATGACAGTTTGCAGGGACTTATTCAAATACTATATCAGTCAAATATATATATATATAATATATATATATATATATATTATCTAATAAATTTTTAAGCTTAAATATACTTTTCTCTTTAAAATTTAAAACTAATATAGTAATCCTCTTTATTATATGTTGTCAAAAAAAATAAGTAAAAGTTATTTTAAATTTTACTTATTTGTATTGTAATATAATACCAATATATGACATTTTTCTAAAATCTTTTAAGATGTGTAAAGTATATATTATTTATTCATTCTAAAATGAATGTTAGAAATCAAAGTTGATAGTTGAAATTTTGGTTGATGAAAATGAAAAAGTAAATTATTTGAAAAGATTTACATCAAATTTATATATTTTATAAAAATTAAAAAGTAATTTTAAATATTATTGGATAAAAGATAAATAAAATCAATTTTTATTGAATAAAAAAATTAAAAAATATAAAAATTAAAATAAAAACTAATTTATTTTACATTCACTACAAGCCTATTTAAGTCTAATTTTTTATATTAACTGGAATCAATAAGTAAATTGTAGAAGCTATACTTACTCACATCAATGTCATTTGCATAATTTTATAAAACACAATTTTATAATAATACAAAACATTATATTAAGAGACTGGAAAAATTAAAACTAGGAAAATTAGTATTTATAATACACTAATTTCCTATGTTATCTTATAGAATAAGATTGGTTTATTAATAAAAATTTCTTAATTATCATCAAATCCGTGTTTTTCTTTGAGTAAATCCTTTATTCGATCATATGGAAATTAAAGTATTCACATATTTCAATATTTTGTTAAAAAATACAAAGCTGTCATGAAAATAGTATTTTCTTACAATTCTTATAAAATTGAAGGTTTTTCATTATTTTCAAAATGTTAAATAAATAACTTAACATTTCATAAAAAAATATTTCAAAAGTTTATAAAATCCAGGACCTTAGTTTATAAAAAATTGTGTTGTTTTTAATCCATTGATAACCAAATAATAATATATTTGAAATCCATAGTCCTTGGAAGTTCCTCCAATGGCTAATCCTTATTTTGGAAGGTGTTGCTATTAAATCTACACACTCTCGTTATAAACAACAACAACGTTAAACGACAACCTTCAAACAAATTAATAAATATAATAGTTTCTTCTAATTAAAACTCATTTAGTAATATATTAATAACATAATAATTAAAAATAGAGTGTTAATATAGATAGTATGATTGTAATGATCTATCTTCCTTCTCTGACACATCTTCCACACAGGCAAAGAACAGAAGGAGAGAGACTGAAAGAAGAGAAAAACGAGGATTGCTTCAATTCTTTTCCTTTACTTCCCCTCAAAACTCTCTCTTTCTCTTCTTTTCTCTCTCCCTTTCTTTCACTTCACAAACCAATCCAACCGCAACTCTCTCTCTGTCGCACACTTGTTTCATCATCCTCATCATCACCATGTACTCCTCCCATGCATGCTCCTTCATGGTAAATTATAACACTTTCCAATCCACATTCCACACATAGACTAGTCCACAACCCAATAAAACTAACTCTTTCTTTCTTTCTTTTTGCTACAAATTTGGTATACCAGCAACGTAAAAATTCCATTTTTCTTCTGGTTTTCTCGAGATCGTTTCATTTGTGTTACTGGGTATTCATAGAATTTTCTCCCTTTCCCATTTTCGTGTGATCTTTACGAACAGTGCAACTCGGGCATAGGTGGGTGGTCTTCGTGCAGTAACTTCTCTGGTTCACGGAGGAGGCGTTCTGCTCGATCGAGAGTGACGTGTTGCGTTCCACCTACAAGCAGCGGCAAAACTCACGGCGGCTTTGTGATGGAGAAAGAGACAGAAGGAGGTTCCACGGTGGCCGACGTCAACGAACCCCCCAGCGGAGGCGCTTGGGACGTGTACGAGAATAGGGCCACCCAGTATCAGGGTGTGACTCCGTGGAATATCTGTGTTTCTAGGTGAGTAAGTGAATGAGACTTGTTGTGATGATCTTCCATTGATCTTATTTGTATTTGTGGTTGAATAAATGAAAGAATGGAACATTCTTGATTGGCTTTTAGTGGATATAATTTGTTGAGAGATCCACAATACAACAAAGGACTCGCCTTCACTGAAAAAGAGAGAGATGCCCATTACTTGCGTGGCCTTCTTCCCCCATCAGTTATTTCTCAAGAAACTCAGGTTAATCATCTCATCATATCACTTTTTCCTAATAATCTTTGTTTCTTTAATAAAAGGTTAAATTCTTGATCTGCTCTTTTAATTGTTTTTATTTTAAGTTTTAGTTCCTTTAGTAAGTTTTAGTCTTTACTTATGCATAAAAGTTAAGCTTTTGATCTCTATCAATATTGTCAGAGAAAAACTTTCTGGTGGTATAAAAATTCCAAAGATAATAAATTGCTACAAAATTTTTTTGCATGGGTTAAACCTTATCATTTTCTTGTATAGGAACTAAAATTTAAAATGAAGACAACTATAGTGACTAACTAAAACAATAGTTTAATCTTAATAAATAAAATGTTGCGACCTCATTGACGGATAGTTATCAATGCTTCTTTTGTTCAGGTGAAGAAAATGATCCAACACATACGCCAGTATCAAGTTCCATTGCACAAGTACATGGCAATGATGGATCTTCAGGTGGCCTTCAGAACAATACCTTCTTGCTTTCTAGGAGATTTTTATGAAAATAAATTGTTTCTAGTCTGTTTCTCTATTTGAACTTTACTTTGGCAGTTGCGTACATGTTAATGAAACAAAACTAGAATATTTTTATTGGAAAATAAAACATTTATAAAAATAAATAAATCAATACTTGCTTTTCCTAGTTACTGGAAGCATTTGATAAAGTGGATTGATTGATTTTTAACAAGCACCCTTGTTGCACTCCTTAGCATGTGTTTGTTTTGGGACATTCTCACATTACAATGCACATAGAATGCCAATCTTTCATTTCTCAGGTTGGATTGGTGTTTGACAGCAACCACATTGTTCCAAACAAACTACTAGACATTATTAGTTGGTGGAAGACCATTTTACTTATAGTATAGAACTGAAATATTTGTAGGGTGCAGTATGACAAAATTGCATGTGCACAAGATAAGCAGTGAATAACGATTCCAAAACTCTTTCATAGAAAACTCTAATGTTTCCGTAGATGTGCTCTTGTCTGCACTCTGCACATGTGTAGTTATTGTCATGATTTTGTTTTGAACTTGGGATCTCATCCTTACCATAAAACCATGTCTTTGGAGAACTCTATTTGCAATTTGATTTGAAAATTATGGAACTGGATTCTAATGCTTTCCATTTGTAATTTGTTGGGTTGCAGGAGAGAAATGAAAGGTTGTTTTACAGGCTTCTAATGGATCATGTGGAGGAGTTATTACCAGTTGTCTATACTCCAACTGTTGGTGAAGCTTGCCAGAAATATGGGAGTATCTTCATGCATCCTCAGGGGCTATATATAAGTTTGAAGGAGAAGTAAGTTTGAGTTCAGTTGCACCTTCATCCTCCTACTATTTTCTGTCCTTCTTACCTTTTAATTGAATGTACTGGGTCTATTAATAATTCCATTTTCTATTGGATGGGGTTTAAAGAGGGAGGATTCTTGAAGTACTAAGGAATTGGCCTGAGAAGAACATTCAAGTCATTGTTGTAACTGATGGAGAGAGAATTCTGGGTCTTGGGGATCTTGGCTGTCAAGTAATTTTATTATATACTTCTTCATGTATAAAAATTTATGATGATTGTATATATGGTCTAATACTGTAATCTCTCTTTTGGTAACTAATGCTGCATTACCAGGGAATGGGAATACCGGTGGGAAAACTTTCTTTATATTCAGCACTTGGCGGAGTCCATCCTTCTGCTGTAAGTATTTCAGTCTACTATACCTGTCACAAACTTCTTGTGATGTGTTGTTTTTTTTTAAGATGGTACTGAAATTTGAGTTGCATTTAGCCCCCAACGTATCCACAGGCAGAATCCCACCCTGGAATAAGTTAAAAAGGATGGAAGAAAAGAAAAACAACAAAAAATAAGAGAAGTTGTTTGAGAGATTCCTGTATTTCTTGTTCAATTTCATTACTTGAGCCCTTAGGTCCTTACCCTTCAGAAAAAAGAATCTTGATTTAAAAAATTGAGCAGCTTTACAATTTGCCATGATTGTTATGATTTTTCTGCAGAAAAGTAAATACACTTGTAGTAGCAATTTATTTTTTTACACTGTTGAAATAGATTTACAGTGTTCTATTTCAAAACTGGGCTTCCACTTCTTACTACAATTGTATTATTTTATTATCAAACTGTTTCAGTGCTTGCCTATTACCATAGATGTGGGTACAAACAATGAGAAGTTATTGAATGACGAATTATATATAGGGCTCAAGCATAAACGAATAACTGGGCAGGTTGGTTCATAATTTTTCTTATTTACTTGGCCACATTTTTAACTTCAGTCATTCTGTTGTCTAATGTACCATAACATTAAATTTTCTTCTACCTTTTCGGTTCCCAGGAATATGCTGAATTTATGCAAGAATTTATGAATGCAGTCAAGCAGAATTATGGTGAAAAGATCCTTGTTCAGGTACTAAGCAGTATACAAAGACATCATTTCTTGCTTTATTGAAAAAGGAAGTGCAAAATTTGCTAATTTCAACTTTTCCTGTTTTCTGCATCTGTTTTGCCATATTTTAGTTTGAAGACTTTGCAAACCACAATGCTTTTGATCTACTTGAAAAATATAGGTCAACACATCTTGTCTTTAATGATGATATTCAGGTAAGAAATTTCTGTTAATAAATTTAGATACTTTGCTACGTAATAATCATCTCGTATATTCTATCCACTTTGTTGCAGGGAACAGCAGCAGTGGTTCTTGCAGGACTGGTTTCAGCTCTGAAATTGGTTGGGGGAAGCTTGGCTGATCACAGGTTCTTATTCCTTGGTGCTGGAGAGGTAAGTTATTCCCATTCTGGGATCGTGTTTCCTTCTTCATTGTTTCTTAGAGATAAGTAAGTTTAATTATTTCACAACAGAGAAAAAAGTGAAAACAGAGTACTGAACATAATCAGATAACTTTGAATTGTTCACTTGAATTGCATGGTTTGTGGTTGCAGGCTGGCACTGGAATAGCAGAACTCATAGCACTTGAAACTTCGAAACGGGTTAGATTTTTTTATATGAGCATTAAATGAAAGATTTAAATTTTTCGAGAAACTGACTATTGTCTTCACAGACAAATCTCCCACTGGAAGAAGTACGCAAGAACATTTGGTTGGTGGACTCAAAGGTTGCACAAAATCCAATTTAGCTCTCTCCTGTAGAAAGAAATTGTTTGTTTACCATTGTATTAATATTTTATTCCTACTTTTGCAGGGTTTGATTGTGAGTTCCCGCAAAGAATCACTTCAACATTTTAAGAAGCCCTGGGCTCATGAACATGAACCTATTGATGAACTTGTAGATGCTGTTAAAGTATGGCTCTCCATCTCTCTTGCTCTCCCACCTAGAGACAACAGTAGTTTCAAATTTCTTATATTCCAATGTTTTCTTCTCAGGAAATTAAGCCAACAGTGTTAATTGGAACATCAGGAAAAGGGAGAGCTTTTACTGAGGAAGTGATTGAAGCTATGGCTTCCAATAATGAGGTAAAAAGTCAATCCACTTGCCAACCTACAATAAAATTTGATGTTCGTAGAAACTAATCTATCTATTCATCGTTCGTAATGCTTGTAGAAACCTATTATTCTTTCCCTTTCCAACCCGACATCACAGTCAGAATGCACTGCTGAAGAAGCTTACACTTGGAGCAAGGTAATATGAAGACAAAGCTATTAACTTCTTATTAATAATTACTATATTACCTAAATACTTACATAATTAGATTGCTATTATTTGGTTGGAATGGATGAGTAATAACTGTTCTCATTTTTCATAACAGGGACGTGCCATTTTTGCTAGTGGGAGCCCTTTTCAACCAGTTGAATATGATGGAAAAGTGTTTGTGCCTGGCCAGGTCTTAAATGAGTTCTTAGAAATGTTAAAAATTGTCATATCATATGAAATGAATTCTAATATAAATGTGTTCTTTGTTAACTAGTCCAATAATGCATACGTTTTTCCTGGATTTGGTCTTGGTTTAATAATGTCTGGAACCATTCGTGTGCATGATGACCTGCTTCTGGCAGCTGGTAAGTGCACTAGAAATTGAAACATCTACTTAATATATGTTAAGCTTAGGATACTTCTAATTTAATGACAAATCCTATTTCTTGGAACAGCTGAAGCTTTGGCTTCACAGGTGACTGAGGAGGACTTTGACAAGGGCCTCATATACCCTCCATTCAGCAGCATCAGAAAGATTTCAGCACACATAGCTGCCAATGTGGCTGCTAAGGCCTATGAGCTTGGTAAGCCTTGGTTTTTCTTTTAATATCTGAAAACTTTGGCTATGTTTGGATTATAGTTCGGAAAGTATTTTTGCAAATTGCAATGCAGAAGGAAAGAAATGTTGTTTAGAGAGTAAAAGTATTTTTTAACTTTCCCAATGTTAATCCAAACATGCAGAGTTTATGTTTCATGATTCTAATACTTTTTCTCCTTAAACTATTGTAAATAAATTTAGAACAGTAATGAAATTGAGTTCATATTCTTGATCAGGTTTGGCCTCTCACCTTCCTCAACCAAAAGATTTGGTGAAGTTTGCTGAGAGCTCTATGTATACAGCAGCCTATAAAATCTACCGATGAAGTGACAATAGTCCATTTTTCATATTTTTTGGGCTTTTTTAGTTATAAAATGTTTTCTTTATACTTTAACAGTATTTAGTGAAAAAGTTTTTAGGTGGTTGTTAATATAGGTAGAGATGAAATATTTTGTATTTGGATATAAATTTTATGTGACAATAATTTAAATTAGAAAATGAAGCATTTATCCCCAAGCATAAATGCAATAATTTAGATTGTGGTATACCTCTTTTCCTTTCATTTATTCATTCAAAAATGAAAAATCATCAAGATTCTGTGCACCTTAATGTAATCGACCGTTGAAGAAAACTTGTACTCCTGGTGGCACGTGTAGAAATCTTTCAAAAAAATCAAATAACTCCAACGTTTTAATTTGCACTTCAAATTTGATTTGTAATATCTATTATACTTTAGGATAAACTTAGTTTGATTAATTTCATGCCATTATAGAAAATTTAAAAACATTTATTTTGATTTCTGTATTTTTACTACATAATTAAGAGAATTAGATACAAAATAATATATATATATATATATATATATTTATATGTGGTGATTTATATAATTTACAAATTACACAGTGCAATAATTTCATTACTATTTTACCAATTATATACCTCTGAATATAATACTAATTTTTCAAATTGCATGAGTATATGGTAAAAAATAAAACTGCATCTGAATATAATTATTAATTATATATTTAACAAACGGATACAGAAATAAAAAAAGTTAAATATCAATTGTGAACTTCTTTAATAAAACGTTTAATTTGAGTAATTTGGGTTTGGTTATTCGTTGGCCGCAGTCCCCACTCAAAACCCTAATTCTCAATTCCTCTCTCCTATTTATAAGCAGTCTCTGTGCAATAAGTCTTCTACTCACCCTCGCCGAGTCTTTTGTCCAGATTCCATGCCGCGGCTCTCTGGTTCACCACTACTAGCAAAATTTCTCATCCTCATGCTTATTTTTTTTTCTTCTTCGCTTTCTATTTTTTTATTCTTATGATTAACTGTTGATTGTTGATGTGGTCGTAGAATCCTAACCGAAGTGGACTGTGACGATTTCTGTGATAAGGTCTCGTTCGTCGTAATTGGCCTAATCGGCCTTGCCGACCATCCTGCTATATCACCACCCATATTCTGAGTCCCTTCTTCGTACACTTCTTTTTCCCCTTTCAAATCTCTATTCATTAATGTTTCTACCCTTTTTTTCGATGTTGTTTATCAAGATTTGTTCTCTTTGATCGGCCTATGATTAAATCACAAATAATAGACAAGCATATGTCTGAACTACTCCGTGTGGATCAAACTAATCTTCTCTATGAGGCCAATTAGCTATCTTTGTATTTTTTTTTTTTTTTTATAGACGCTTTTTTCTTTTAAATGTTTTTGTTTCTTTGTGCTTTTATTTAGTTTAAGCTCAGCCCGCGATTTTGTTGTTGTGCTATGTTAGTTTATGAAGCTTTAAATCATCTGTGCTTTATTCGCCAATGATGAAAGAATTGGTGAATATGTAATGTATGATTTTTCATGATTATAGAACCACTACTGCCTTCCTTCTGAGGCCTTGATTTTCTTGAATTTGATTGTATCTTCGATTGCATGATTTTTCTGATTTAGTGATGTTAACCGTTTTAAAATCTGCCGTCTAGGTTTATTTTTCTCTAAAGATCGAGTTAGTGTTATAATTATCTTGGAAGGGTCATATGATGATTGTAAGCATAGTTCAGATGATTTATCTGTGATTATATTTAGTTTTAGTCTTTCGCTCCTATCTGATGACCCTTTCATTGAGCATATTTACCTTTTATTTTTCAATTTTCGATTGATGAATAGTTACATTGTTTGTTTCTCAATTGTCATCTGATCTGTTTGTTTTGTCATGTTCATAGTAAAGTTTTACCGTTTTCAATTTTTGGGACTTTACGTCTGCCCCTTGGGATGAACATGTCCTTACATTCTTCTATTCATCCATCTGTTTCACTTTGTCAGCTCTGTTTTTTTTTTCATGTTTTGCTGATCATTTTAGTATGGAATATATAATCTATAATGGTAAAATTCATGGACTTTGATTGCTAATTTTATTGGATCCATGCTTTTTTTCTGTTTAAAACATCTTTTTATTCTATTAATAGTCTGTTTACCTTTATGATTTGTTTTTACCGAAAAAATTCTTTTGTTTTGCTTTTGGCATTTATTCAATGACGACAAAATCTAAAGCTTGTTTTTCTAAACACTCACAGTGGCTGCCTGAGTGCTTTTGCCTTCACCGGGCTTGAGAGCTTGTGCTGCCTTTATCCTTCTTTGGATGTTTAAGAATTTACATAATATGATTGTAGTGGATATTCCAATTTATTTTTCTTTGGTTTTAATGAAATTGTAATGTTTGTTGTAGATTTTAGTATGTACTCATTTTTGCATGTGCTTCAACAACTCGATGATGATAAATCCAAAGGCTTGTTTCTCTAAACATTCGCAGTGGCCGCCTAAGAGCTTTCGCCTTCGCCAGGCTTGAGAGCTAGTGCTGCATTTATCCTTCCTTGGATGTCTGAGAGCTTGTGCCTGTTGCTTTTTTATATTTTTTATGCTCACCTTTATGATTTGTTTTTAGTGAAAAATTTGTTTTGCTTTGCTTTTGCTTTTGCTTTTAATTCGATGATGACAAAATCAAAGGCTTGTTTCTCTGAACATTCGCAGTGGCCGCCTGAGAGCTTTCGCCTTCGCCAGGCTTGAGAGCTTGTGCTGCTTTTATCCTTCCTTGGATGTCTGAGACTAACCGTAATTAGATTGTAGTGGATATGCCAATCTTTTGTTATAATGAAATTGTAATGTTTATTGTAGATTTTAGTATGTACTCTTTTTTGCGTGTGCTTCAACAACTCGATGATGATAAATCCAAAGGCTTGTTTCTCTAAACATTCGCAGTGGCCGCCTAAGAGCTTTCACCTTCGCCAGGCTTGAGAGCTAGTGCTGCATTTATCCTTCCTTGGATGTCTGAGACCTTGTGCCTGTTTCTTTTTCATGTTTTTGATGCTCACCTTTATGATTTGTTTTTAGTGAAAAAATTGTTTCGTTTTGCTTTTGCCATTTGCTTGATGATGACTAAAAATGTCCATGGGTGATGATGGCATGGATTTTGAGATGGTGAGGCAGAGACTTGGGAAAGTCCTAAGTTTGAGATGTTACGGTCCTGCTTTATCCACATTTTGCAATAATAGGGGAAGTAGATAAGGCCTTTGCTGTTGAAAAGCACATGGTGGAGCATGGTGTCTACCCTGAAGAGCCTGATTTGGAGACTCTTGAGGGTGAGCATAGGAGCTGGGAATAGTGACAAGGTTTACTATGTTGCCTAATCTAAGTAGTGTGAGGAAAGTATCGCAGGCCACTGCTTCTTTGATTGTTGATTGGTTTAAGAGCAAGCAGGCTTCAAGATTTTTGAAGAGAGAATGGAATAAGAAGTTGATAATGGAAGCTTTAAAAAATAGTGGAGGGTAGCATGGGCAGCTTTGGTTGGGTAAGGGGAAATGGGAAGTTGCTCACACAACCATTGGAACGGATGGAATGTGTAAATGCCGTGGGTTGCATTTCTATTCATGATGAGAGTAAAATGCTTAAACTTCCAGAAATTTCAATTAAGAAACTAGTGTAATGTGTGTTTGTTCTAATCTCGTTCACATTACGAGAGAGGTTCTTCTGAAATGAATTCATTAGATCAATGCTGTTGTCAATGAAATGCGCCAAAGGCCCTCCTTGTTCTGTTGTAATTTAGGTAATACTTGGATCAAATAATGGCTGAACATGAACACAAGTTAAATATATTTGTCTATAAATCTAAATTGAAACAATAAAGATGTGAAGCAAAGAGAAACATAACATCCCAATTGTGGTAAAAGGAATCAGAGTAAGGCCATTGGCATATTCCAATTGAAACATAACTTAATTATGAATCAGAAAGATGGTTGTACTCTACCCGTTCTAAACTAGACATGGTTTGGAAAGATTCTTCCACAACATTTAAAGGTTGATGGCACACTCACTGAGGACTCTATATGGTTAGGTTTATTATTTATTGTCTTTCTATGAATTAATGAATGATGTAATTTATTATATGTGGTCTTTTCATATTTCTAAAAGTAATAAATAGTTGTCAAAAATAAAATTTTAAGCAGCAGCAGCAGCAACAAATTCATTATGAAAATACATGGTATATAGTAGAAATTCACACTTCCCTAAGGTATTTTAAACTCTAATCCATTGATGCTTGTATTAACTCTTCATTACTCCCCAAGTACATCTGGACTAATATACAGTCAGATAGCTTGTTATCTGTGACTTTAAAATAAACATTGGAATTTCAGATGGTCAAAGGTTAGGATTGGAAATGCTAGAACTTTTACTCGCTAAATATATGTTTCTCTCCTTTTTTACAGAAAGATTGCATAGAGGTGAAAACAGTAATTTGACTTGATTTGTTCTTCTTTATACAACGGTTCATAGTCTTCTATGTATTTATCTAGGTTTCTTTTGTTATTCACTTTTCTATTAAAATGTATAGTCATTTCTCCACTCAATTAACTAAATACTATCATAAGCTTCTGAATTGTACTAATAAAATATCGAAAATTCATTTCATTTCCTCAAAATAAGAAAAAAAAAAAGTAGAATGCCTTGTATGGCACAGGGAGTTATTAGTTCTTCTAACGTAACTATCGCTAAGTTACAAATTCTAAGGGTAGCTCGAGCAGCATGAAAAGGATCTAACTCCATCAGTCCTCATTATTCACAAATTTCATGCTATGATCCTTGAGTAACTGTTGCATGAAAGTGTCTAGCCTGATAAACATTTGTGTGTTACTCGTATGAAATACCTCAAAATTCTCCATAGAATTTTTTGTGTTCATTTCTGCTTTGCATCCATGCACATGAGCATGGTTTAACAACTTGATGCCTACTTTTTGGATTTTATGATTCAGAAGAGTTACTCCAATGTATGTTATCATTTACTGGCAATTATAAAGTTTTTCCTTATAATTAACTTGATACTAATCCCCTCCTCATTTCTTTCCTTTCGTTAGACTCTAAACACTTGCAAAAAGGAGAATGTGCAAGTTCAACTGCTAGAAATGCGTCTGAAAAGGAATCAAAATATAAGAATCTTGTCAACCACGAAGAGAAAAGGGAAAAGCCTCAGGAACTGTATAGAGATATTTCCTTTAGCACCGCTATCCTCGGATAATAATAACTCTATATTGAGGCTGTAGAGTCGATTGGTGGTGGTTGTACCATTGATTTTCAAATATAGAGTTCCCATTGTCGTGTTGATTATCTTGAGCTATGCACTAGAAATTATCATAGTAGTCTTTTGTGAAGCTCCAATATAGTTTAATATTGCCGGGAGAAGATAATATGTAGTTCTAAATTATAATCTAGAATTAACTTCTGCATTCTAAACATAGGTTGAAATTTTAGTATTTCTTTTATTATTATCAACAATGCAAAAACAAATAGAAGGTGTGTCAATGTTTGGTAAAGGAGGGTACAAAACTGATAAAGAGATACAGCCCACACGTACTGTCGCTAGTTAATGGACTGCACGCTAAATTTCATTTAAACAGTTCTTTTGTCATGATTCTTTATCATGTTAACAAATCATAATTAAATCAAATTTGAACAGCAGAAGGCATCTGCATATAGCATACCTTACCGAAGATGTAAACAAAAGTAACATGTCAACTTGTTTGTAACTAAATTTGTATTTTTAACTCTTTTCTGACTGTGACGTTGGTGTTCGAATCTTTGCTCCTTTACCAAACCACCTCTTTCACTCTGCTACCCGATAGTTCATGTGTCAATAGTTCACTCTGTTAGTCGACATAACAATCATGGTTGGTTATTTTGTTTCCTTTTTCCTCATTTTCACCCAAATTTTCTGTTCATACACTCATTTTTCACATTTATTTTAATAATAGCGTACCCAATTAAGTCTTCTTTAGAGAGGGCCATTCTAAATCTCAAAAGGTTGATCGAATAAAATAAGATTTTGAATCTAACAGGTTGCTGAAATATGTCCCTATTCAACTCTTTAGCTGATGCAGAGTTAGAAGAAATCATGCGCTTTGACAAGTCTCTTCAGTTTCACATGACAAGTCTCTTTAGGTTCACATCTAGACTCAATAATGGTTTATACGTTAGTTTAATTTTTAAGTTCAACCATTTGTTTATGCATATGGTGGTTGCATTGCAGGAGCTGAGGGAACTAAGGTCTCAACTACACAAAGCTGCAGAATATTGTGAAACAGCATTCTCTAAAAGTGAAGAGAAGAATGAGTGAGTGCTCAAAACAAAACCATGCCCTTGTACCTTCGCTATTGTGAACTTTACTTATTTGTATTTGGCTTAAGCCTTAACTTAGCTTCCTTTTTTGCCAGTTTGATTCTTTCACCTTATGCTTGGCCATTACTCGTGGCAATATCTTAGTCATTAAATTAAATAATTTTTTATGAGAAAAAAAATTGAACTATTTAATCATAGAGAAATTTTGCATTAATCTATTTTAAATTATTATTAAATGATGTTCACATGTGTGAATGATTCATGTATTAAGGAATCCATGTATGAAAGTTTGTGGGGTCAAGAATAATCACATAAACAAACCATTCAACTTTTTGGTTTAATTTTATATTTTAAAATTTTAATTCTTAATTTTTATATTTTTCATGTAAATTTTAATCACTGTGATATTTTAAATAAAATAATAGAGATGAGTGTTACTTTATTAAAAATATAAGGAAGTAAATATTATTAATTAGAAACATAAATATCTATTTAAAAATTAGAGATGTAAATATTATGTCATTTTAGGCATATTCTTGGAAATAAGTATAATTTTTTCCTAAATATAAAATGATATAAAAGTAATGGGACAAATGCATACATAAGGTCAAATATCATAATTTTATTCTTTCATGGTAATATTGATGAAAATTATATTATGATCTTGTATCATTCTTTGTAAGAATTCTAAACAAATACATATTTAATTTAATTTTAATATTTTAATATAAAAAATTCCAATATAAAAGATAAATTAAATGCTTATCATTTAAAAAAATTATTAGTTCATCCAATTATAAAGTATTTTGACTTGATCAGTAAAATTACTACTTTCGATAGAACAGTCTTTGGTTTGATTTCGTTCTTTTAATTATGATTGGTGGTGATATATATTGATTCACAAAAATCAATATATAGATTAAATATTATTAAGAAAGAAAACTCAAATCTCATAGTTATCAAAGATAAAGCTAAAGTAATATATATTAAAGAGAATCATTCCATATGAAAATTTGAGTTAATTTAAATTGAAATACTAGGATTATATGTGAATTTATCTTAAATTTGTTAACACGAACAATAATAATGTGGAGGGATGTGTAGAAAAAAAAGTGCTTACCATGTTTATATTTCGAAGCTCAATGGTCATTCTATGAATATAGAACCGAACATTATAAGAAAATATTTATATTTTAAGCACTGAAAGTTTTTCCTTTTTTGTTAAAGAAATTTGGGTAGAAAAGATCATCATGATATTAAGATTTAGATATTAAAAGTAAAACTTTACACATACATAATCTTCCAAACTCTTCATTTAATATGGTCTGTTAAAATTTAAATCTATGAACATCAAATTTATAGATATAAAATATTATGGATTTTCCTTGCTAGTGACAAGAAATGAGTATGAACAACTTTCGGATATAACAACATCAGCTACCATTTACAGCTAAAACTTTTCCCAATTTTATACCCACTTGTCCCTACCTAGTTTTCCTTTCGATCATATTCTCTTTTCAACATATGCTAGCCGTTTTTGCAACATGTGTAGATGAATTGACGTAAGATTATTTTGTTTAAAGAATAATTTTGAATTAGAAGATATACAATTACATTAGAATATAACACTGTCATAAAAGAAAGAGATTCGATGGATAAATGTTGGCATCTTTGCTTTCTATTTACAATATTAAAATATCAAAATTTACTCACTTAAAATCCAATGAATGTATTATGTTTTACTATTTTCTAACATTATGTTTCTTTTTTTTCCTAATCCATCTAAAATGACTGCAACTCACTAACAAATATGTATTAAGTTCATCTCATTATAATGGATAGTTTTAAACATGTTCCAAAAGGGTCTAAGCAACCATTTGTCACGTTTTTACACTTGGTATGATTTGGGATTCTGGCAGATTATAATTTAGTTTAGAGGAATATATATATAGCGTAAAGTCAATTATTGAGCCTTGTTTCGAAAGCTTGATTAGGTGAAGGGTGGTTCATTCTGGTTTTCTGAATCTCGAATTTTGCCTAGCATTGTTGTTGCATTGTTGTGCACAAGAATAAGAGCTTTATGACAACATAGTAGCATATGAAACCATGATTGTATTGACATCTCTCGTGTCTATGGGACATGCTGACAACTGCATTTGTGAGTGATAGCAAGTGTACCTGATTGCTTGAGGCAGTGTTTCTTTTCACTGATTTGGCCAGTTATCTATCGTTCTTTGTAGGCATTTGATGTTGTGTTGGTCCCTCCTTTTTCAAGTTTACTATGAGGATCATGTCTTGTTCATCTTATCTTTTGTTGGATAAAATTTTTTGGAGAACAGATCAAAAGTTGTCTTTAGTGGGCATACTAGCTGCTTTCAACAATGTGTCTTCCTAGCAATGGATTCTGTTGTGAAGAAGATGAGCAGAATTTATGCTGCCAGAGGAGAATACAATACAGTCACTTAGAAAGCAACTTCAGCTAACCTCTCTCCATACCACAAAGACGTGTCACAACATTCTTGATGAGGAAAGGAAAGAATAGGTATTGCCTTTTTCAGGTCCTTCACCTGTTGATGCTTCAACGTGGCAACAGAAGCTAATTCTTAGACGTGGCACCCCATCTGTGGTAGAATATAATGCCTCCAACTCCCTTTTCTGATGGAATATTCTCAGCTTCATGAGAGGTTATTAGGTAGTCCAGGACTATTATAATTTTTTGTTAATCTTCATATCACATATAATTATGCTTTATTATAGATACTATGGTAGCAAACTACCTAATAATTTCTCAGCAATTTATCTTGAAGAAAATAGTATCTGCAATCAATGCTTTTTGTATAAAGATGGACATGCATGTTATAGTTTGATATGCTTGCTTAGTTATTAACTAAAGATTCTTTCATTTTGGCGCCTACTTTCTATAAATTTGCTGCTTTAAATGACATGAAAAAAATGACATTGCTTGTGATATTTTCTCATTTCTGTAGGTTATGTTGGTAATAGTGATTCTGCATGGTCATAGTACAAACATTTACATCAGCATATGCTGTAGTTTCTTCTCTCCTACCCCACTCATATGATGGCCTTTAAATAGTTTAAACACGTATTTCTACAATTGGCTAACAAAAAAAGATATTTTACTGGTAGTTGCTGTTAGATTGCTGATGCAAGTATAGGTAGGAATGATCATTGTCCACGCTGGGATCCTTATCAAGATAGGAGATAGGAGATAGGAGATAGTAATGAGAGAAAGGAAAAAATAAGCCACAATCTGCCAAACTTGAAAATGATTGAGAAACCAGATTCTGATCTCTTTCCTTCCACCACCCAAAACATTAAGCTTTTTAACTCTTTACAAAGAAACAGATGTGACCACACACATGCAAGAGAAACAAACAATATGCTATTGGAGAAAAGGAGCAGCAAGGGGAAGAGGGTTGAATTAGTCCTTTCATTTCAGTGTGGCAGAGGAATAAAGAAAGAATAGAGAGAGTATCTCTTCTCCAACACTTATTTCTCCTTTTAAAGGTTTCCCTTCCTGAAATTGTTGAGAAGGACATGATGGACCACTAAGGTGCATGGCAAAATTCTCATGTCAATCATTGGGAATTTTTCTCTCTTAATTTGTTTCTCGCTTTTCCTCACTTGCTGATTCCCCTCTTCATTATTCTCTCTGCACCATGCCTTCCCACAGTAACATGGTTTTGTTCTGTCCAAGTTATGCTAATTTTACATACAAAACATGAAAGAGTAAGTGGTGTAATATGTAGCCCTTGAGGGTTGCTTCCACTGCTTCATCACTTAACTTTATGTGCCAATTTTCCATGATGATTACATCTCAACAAAAAGAAGCACTAACAAGGCAAGAAAACAAATAGCTGAATTTAACACTGTTAAATTTTGTGTTGCCTTTCACTGCTGCCATCACATTCTTCAACATGGTTAAAGTGCAACGTGTTTCAATATTCCACTGGAAACAATGAACAATGAGCCACGTGTCCTACAAAAAATCCTGCATAGAGTGAAAGGAGTTGACCTTTTTCATGCTGAAGGTCCCTTTACCTTTTCTTTCCACAGAAATATACAAATTATTGTATATACTATAAAGGCAGATACGAGTGTCATCATTTCTGTTTTTCCAAACAAGGGCTTTGTGGTTTCTGTTGATTGAGCATTTCAAAGAATAAGAATTTTCAAAACCAATGTTGGATCATCTTGATGTTTACAAAAATGATTTTGGTTAAAAGTGAATTTGAAGAACTGAACTAATTATAGTCACTAAAGACTCCTTAACCCATGAATTCTTGATCTCTTCTTGCTGTCACAAAATTAGTATCTTAAAATTAGTGTTGATATCTCATTATTAGCATCCCAGAAAATCAACACTGATATGTATTTTTCATGCAAAGATCTGCAAATAGAGTAAGATAAAGTTATTATATGAAACTACTTTCATACTAAGATGAATAATGCTGTTTTGTCACACTTGATAATGCATAATTTCTACTCTCCTGACTATAATTGTATCACATCTGATTTGAAAAACATAAATTTGTTCAGGAATGGGATAATATGTCACTGTCAGACAAGAACCAGGTTTAAATATTAGCAATGTCTTTTCATAGAATCAACGATTTGCTTCACTTTTCTTTCTCGCAGTTATTCCTTCTAGAAATCTCATTAAATTAATGTGTAGTACTGTTATGAAAGCATGGTGATGGTACTAACAACAATAAACAAAGGCAATTTTTATTTTCGATCATAAACACTGGCCTTATTTAGTATAAATTCTTTGTCTCATGCGATACCCAATATTTTATGAGCATTGAAATTTGTGAATTTAATTTCCTTTTGCTTCAAACCAATCTGCTTTTTCTTTCCACAAATTATGAGATTAAATTTGATGAAGGAATAACTTGTTAGATGATTTTGATTTTTAAAAGTGCTTTTTGTAGTTGTTTTTAGTGAAAAAAAGTTGATCCAAAGATGAGTTAGTAGAGGGAAGATGGTATATGCTAATTTGGTTTGTGTCTGATATTAAAAAGGGGAAGAGAATAGAAGAGATTTGTAATTATTCTTTCTTCTTTCACGTCCAATCCATAACCTACTTTTTCAATCCCATTTTTCACCACTTTGCATTGACGTGGTGCCACACGATGATGACACGACACAATACTTATGTTAAAATAAAAATCTCATCTTCAAATATAAATAATAATTTTGGTTTCTACTTCTAAATTTAATGAGTAAACTACCTATCCATCATACCTATATTAATTAGTTTATAAGAAATTAGACTATTTAATTTGCATCAAATTGTTTAATAGTTTATTTTCTAAAACGTTTTAGGAAACAATAATTGTATTTAACTTTTTTTATAAAATTCTTTTCATTTTTTTCAAGATTGTCGTGTAAAATAAAACTGTTAGATATTTTTTTCTTCATAGTAATTTATTTCTTTTAGACATATTTAAATTGTTTGAATTTTAATATTCTTTATATTAATTTTCATGCAAATAGTATAAATTATTAAACACTTTTAAGTTTTTCTAAAATATTTCTATAAAAATAATAATAAAAAAAATCATCTTTTGTGTATTCAGTATAATGTAAAGTCATGTTAAACTTGGAAACATACAAATATAAAATTTTATATTAAAAATATTAATTTCATCAATACTAATTTTCCTTTCAAATATCTTTCATCTAAATTTAATAAAAAATTATCAATGTATAAACATTTATCCTCTAATTTCATAAAATAATTTAATTATTTCGATTATATTTTTACTAAAAAATAATAATAAAGGTTAAAAAAACACTAAAAAATGTAAAATACTTAAAAGAAATAAAAAATGTATAGAGATTAGGATAAGAAAAAAAAAAGACTTATAGATTGAAAGCATATTTAAGCCAATTATTTTGTATTAATTTTAAATTATATAAAGATAGAAAAAAAAAGAATAATGATTATATATATATACTTACTATATTATAATTTTAATTCTAAAGATTAAACATATTTTATTAATTTTATCTTTAGAAAAAAATTATGTTTATATATATCAAAAAAATAATTTTATAGTGATTCAATATTAAAATATAAAAAATAATTACCTGTTTTAATTAAAATATATTATATTAAATAAAAATACAACTTTAAAAGTAAATTATTGAATAAAAAGGTAAAACTAATACAGAAATTAATTTATATATATAAATAATAAATATATTGCTTAATTAAATTATGTGTATAAAAAATTATAATTATCTTAATTTAAAATATTTTTTATCTTAATTATATTAACTAATATTTTTTACTTATTATTTTTAACTAATTATAATTTATCATAATTACCTAATAAAAATTGGAAAATTTGAAGAAAAAA